>CM016722.1:51409063-51491381 GCA_005771605.1 Scutellaria baicalensis
AAAAATATAAAGGCTGCTATTAGAATTTATTCAGGTTTGTGATATTTATTTTCTGTTCATACAGTACAACTTCAATATTTTGTGCTTCAATTTCTATTTCCTCACGAAGGCGTTGCCGATCGACTATTCTGATTGATACTTGGATTTATATGCTTTCAGTGACTAATGTTAGACTAGCCTCCAAGACTCTATACCTTCTGTCTCAAAGACAAATTTAAGGTTGACGTTGCACCTGTTGGAAATGCTGCACTTGATAAAAGCAAAGCTACTGATGAATTATTTGAGTTTTTGGATATAGATAGCATGATGCAGCTAGATTATAGTGAAGGTTGGGATACAATTGATTTGGATGCTATTTTCTCTGACTAGGTAATTTAGTTCGAAATCGAGTATTTCCTGAATAACCTGTTGTAGTTCTTCACTGTGAGTTCTTACCATTTTGCAGGTGTCAATAATGTCGAGACAGGGATCGATCCCTGCAACGAGACATCATCGAAACTAAAGGCCTGTAGATGGATCGGAGGAGTAATATTGTGCCAGATATGTAGTGAAAATTTAATTTGAAGCAAATAATAGAGGGTCTAGCTAGATGAAAACATCAATTTCCATTCTGAAAAAAATAATTGGTGGTGATGTTTCTCAATTTTGTGCACTTATTTATAGGGGGCATTACTCTCATGGCATTCACATTTTAAAGAAATCTTTCTCAAATTCTGCTAATTATATCCTTTTCAAAGAGGGATTTTTTGAATAAAATACCCAATCTAATTTCCTTTTTTTCATTATTATCAGCATGTTTTCTGGATTATGTTGGATTTTGTGTGAAAATGAATAATCTGGGTTTGTATTATGAATATCTGGTGATATTTTGTTTTGAAATTCATTGTATTATATTTTGTCCAATAGATCTGATTGTGGTGAGATCGATTTTTAATTTCTACTTTTAGCTAAAATTACAAAAAAAATTGTGTGTGACAGTTTCGTGGAACGGATTATTTTTACCCATTAACTCAATCCATCTCCACAAATTTGTATGTCTTTGGATTGACCCATCTCATATAAAATGATCCGTGAGACGGCCTCACACGGAACTTACTCTATTGATGTTAGTTGATTTTACATGTAACTAATAATTAGTATTAACATATCTAAGTATTAAAAAAAAAGTGTTTTATAACTATATTACAGGTCTAATTTTTTCATTAGTAGGAAAAAAAAACATCTCATTGTGAAATCGCCCTTCATTAATTATTTTTTAATCTTTTCCAAGTCAACAAAATCCTTCACGCTGCCACGTAATTAGTATATAATTCGTTGTTTGACATTTCTTGCCCTTAATTGTGAAATATGTATTATTCAAAATGTATTACAAGATTATGATAATTGTATACTGCAAAAGATTTCAAATGATTTCCAAAGTAAATTAAAATGTGAAGCTGATTACATGAATTTAGAGGTGTAGACCACCGTCCAAAAAGTTGAAGAACAATTAATAAGAAAAAGAAAAGGCAAATTATTCATAAATATTTGACCAAAAAGAAAAAAAGAAAAATTCTATATAAACCCATCCATGGCTCAATTGGAAGTACACATTGTTTTTCTTGCAAAACTGTGCAATACTAAGCATATTTTTCTTGCATTTCTAAACATCACAAGTTTCAATTAGTTCTTGTCACACACACACACACACATATATATATATATATATAAATATATATATAATTTCAATGGAATCCACTGCAAATAAGATTCATGTGTTGCTTGTTGAGCATGACAATGCAGCTCATGATCACATCATTAACATGTTGCAATATTTCTCTTATCAAGGTAGCTACTATATTTGTTTCCATGGCTAAATTTGTTCACCAATTTTTTTCTTAAAATGTCTAAGTTAACCACTATTTCTGATTTTGACACTATATTATTGGGTTATGATTTCATGTCGTTTTCCAATCATGTGTCGACCTGCAGGTTGACATAATTTTTTTGTTTTTCTGATTAATTGGGATAATGATTTTATGTTATTTTCCAATCATGTGTTGACCCACCAAAATGGAGGATGACATAATATTTTTTCAAGTTATATATGTCTTAATTTGGATACAATATTTTCCTTCTCCTTTTCCTTTTCTTTAGTTTGAATCTTTATTAGTTTCGCCATTTAATATATATATATATATATATATGATATGTTTTAGTTCTTTATTTTATTTTATTTCCAATAAATTAAAATTTGTAAGAAGAATTACTCCAACTGTATCAAATAGGTAGCAGTATAAATTAAAACTCTAGTGTTCGAATATCATGTGTCTACCTAGCTATATCTATCAAACATTTTGAAGTAGTGTAAATTAAAGAATTATATATGTTTTTCTTTCAGTAACTCCATTCAAGTTTGCATCGATAGCAATGTCGACCCTGTTGGAAGGAAACATCCACGTCGATCTTTTACTGACGAACATAAACTCCCCAAACTCGTTTGCGAGCCACCTCATTGAACTTGCTCTAGAAATGGACATACCTGTCATATGTAAGCGTTTCTTGACACTTATTAATATTCCAGTTATACATATATATATCATTACACACTCATTAAATAATCAATGTGTCTACGTAAATGTCATTGAATATCAGTGATGTGTGATGCGGAGGACCCTGTAAGCACAATGAGGGCGTTGGAGCAAGGAGTGTTTCTTTGCATAAAGAAGGCCGCAATGATGCAAATAATGGGGGACATTTGGCAACTCGTGTTTGTTGAAAAGCGACGTCGTTTGAGAGCAAACGAACGGAGGAATATTAATGGAGATGAAGGTGTAGTAGATCAGAATGTGAGTAGTAGTAGTAATGATATTCATGAACACAAAAAGATATCCAAAAAGAAGGCAGATTGGATTGAATGGACTCCACAACTTCATCATAAGTTCATGGCTGCTATTCTACAGCTTGGAGAAGGAAGTATGTCAACATTAATTTGCATCACATATATATATATTTAGTAGTATTGTGTCATCATCTTTTCTTTTCTTTTTTGCCAATTAATCTAGCTCTAAAAACTTCAATTTTCAAAATAGGATGTTTTCCCAATGATATACTTGAGTTGATGAATGAGCCGGGACTTACGAGAATGCAAGTGGCGAGTCATCTTCAGGTATTCGATTTTAATATTAACCGAGCTATAAATTTTAAAAATTTGAATTTTAGATCATGTATATTGTACATGGAAGCCAATTAATTTTTTTTTTTTTTGGTGGTTATATTATTAAACTAGAATACTCCTAATAGAATTTGGAAATGCTGACAATATAAATTAAATTAAATAATTATATGATGGAGAGATAAAATAGACATTACTTGAAAATATATAGGCAGAACATAAGATAATCATGCATTTATTGTAATAAAAATAATAATAGTCCTACTACCCTACCCACGCTAGACACACTTTAATCATTGATGGATATATTAAGAATTACCCACATGAACGAACAGACATTCTATCGTTTTCTTATAAGTAATATATATATTTATTTTTGTTTGCCAGAATTGTCGCAATTCTAAGTGGCTACCACATACAGAGAGGAAAGCCAAACAAGCCAATGTGAAGAGCACTAAACCTCCAAGGCCAAGATCTTTTGGTTCCACGCCTAACAATCAAGACACGAACGTTGCTAGTACATCGGCTCATACCATCCAAAATTCCGGTGAACCTCCAACAACGGATCCGTGGGTGGCTCACAACTTGCCGGATTTTCAACAAGTCCCAAATCCCTTTGAACTTCCAACCACGGACACGTTGGTGGTTAACAACCTGCCCGATTTTCAACAAGGGTTGGGAGTGAATTACGATGAAAGCTGGCAATCGTTCGTTCCTGTTAACTACAACGTCGACCATGGCACGTCGACAAGTGGAGCTCATGATCAGTGGATTGAGGGTGGAATTGAGGAATTTGACATTAATGCAGGATTTGAAGGGATGGAAAATAGCTTCCATAATATATAGGTGTTTTAATTAAAGTAATCCTAGGAGCAACTATATATTGTCTCGTTAATAGTTGCTACATTTGGAATTCAATAATTTGAACAATGATTTTCTTCTCTGTTTTTGGGATGCACTACATATTATGGAGTATTATTTATATATAAAAGTTTGACTTTCTTTGCCATTAATTAAAATGTACGTAATATTATGTATTACAATTTTTGTGATCTTCTTTTCTTAATAATCAACGTAATGATCATCATGTTGAAGTAATCTGAGATGGTAAGTTGAGAAAATGAATTATAAATGATGTGAATTTCAATACATATCAAATAGGATGATATATATTTGCAATCTTATTATAATATTTAGTGTATATTTCTTGTAATTTCATTATTATATTTGAATAAAAAATGTATTGTAATCTTATATTCATTATTATAGTGATTTTAGCAATTTATCTCTTTAAGTGCTCGAATGACACATATTTTGAAAAGAAGTTGCTAATTAACACATACTAATCAGATTATATTATTTCAACTAGGATAAATTTTAGTAATCTTATTCTTTAATTCTTGTTACACAATATCAATTAAGAAAAAAATGGGACAATTTGGTATAAATATTGCTAACATGATTTGAAACTTAAATCAAGTAAATTATATATTTCAAGAACGATTATTTTAATTATCATCTGATTCTTAAATTCATGTTATAATACAATCTCAACTAATAAATGTTTGGAGCAATTTAATTGGATATGTGAATATTTATTGTCTTAAAGGTGCATATGGAATACCTTAATAGTATACAAGTGATACATTAAGAGCATACAACTAATGTCTTCACTAAATGAACAACTGATATCTTAAGAGTATACAATCAATACCTTAAGAGTATACAATTAATTAATATCTTAAAAATACAACTAATGCCTTCTTTGAAAACCTTAAAATTACAAATGTTTCATCATCTAACCTCAAAATTTCCGTAAATTGCTATTTCAACATGTTTATGTAATAATATAAAGTTACAACTAAAATAGCTATAACGTATGACTAATATAACTTAAAATATAATTAATATAACTAAAATGAAATGTACAAAAGATATCAATGTCTGTCAAAAAGTGTCAAAGTACAACTAAAATTATTTAAAATATGATTAACATGACTAAAATGTATGACTAACATAACATAAAAGAGTGACCGGCATAATACATGAGAGCGAGTTTAGGTGCAAAACCCAAATGTGTGGCGGCACGTCAGAGCATTTCGGGTCGGGTCAATTTGAGTCCAGGTTCATTAAAGTTTGTGTGTTGTAAAAAATCATAATTATTTCAATAATGAACAAAGTTTTATTTACACTAATTTATAAATATTCTAACTACTAAAAATTTAAATTAAAGTAATAATGATTCAAATTATCTCGAAAGTTACAACTACTTAGTTTTCTGATCGTTAGTGTCCAACACAAAATGACTCGCCTTTCAAGTCCCAAAACGTTTTTTTTTTTTTTTATTTCAAGCCTTTTGAGATGTTGATTGAATCATTGATTCTTTCTGCCTTATTTGATAAAGTGGGGCTTTTTTTTTTTTTTTTGGATGAATTGGGGTTGATATTCGACTGTTATCATGGCTTTCTATGCTATTATCATTCAATCCTTTTTTCGTACAGTTGGAGGGTGGCAATAAGCGAGCGATTTTGTTGTGGCTGTTGTGATACTCATTGTCTTAGAGGTATTGTTTGGTGATTTTGGCCTATTTGCATGCAGTGTGATGATACTAAACTGTTTTGGCTTGATTTCTTTGTGGCTTATCATTCAGTACTTTTGTCGAACATGTGGTGTACACTAAGTTTTTTGCATGAGTTCTTTGAGGGTGGTGATAGTTATCTGGAGTTAGCAAGGGTTGACAGTTATCTGGAGTTCTTGGGGTTGATCATTAAGTGAATTCATGGTATTAGTATTGTTATTCACACTTTGGATTGAACAATTGATGGATACTCAGTGTCATTCAATTTCTTTCATTCTTGTTTATAATTCTTGAGTTTGGGAGGAGTTGATTAATGTGGAGGGGTCATTTTCAGTGTGAGGGGTGACTTGTCTACGACCTCGTGATTTCGGTGCTATGTCCGTATGCAGTGACAGAGCCACCCCAAATTTTTTACAAATAGCATAAATGATCGATTTTGTAGAATGTTGATATTGTCTTGATGTTGCTCAATTGATTTAATAGCCTTTTTTTTGGTTAATCTTTTGGCCCATATCATAAGTTTCAAACTAGTAACCATCATCTAGTTGTTTATCAATTTATTGTGGTGATTCTTTTTTTGCTCATATCTTTAAGATGAAGACCAATCCATTTACAAAATTCTTTTAAAGTGATTAGATAATAGTCCTTGTACATTAAAATCTTGAAGCAAACAAAACTAAAAAAAATCTTCTGCTCCACTCCCTTGTGCTGACACTAATGTTTTTACTAGGTTCCCTTGAGACTTATTACCATCAAAAGGTTAGAGGACAAGGGGCTACCTCCACCTCTTTAATAAGTATGCTGGTGTTTGCAGCTGAGGCTTATTGTAATTCAAGGAAAAGAGGTGGGTGATTGATTCTAGGATCAGCAAATCAGACCATCTTCGTGACTCGTTCTTCCAGAATCATTCGCAGATCCTACCCTAAACTCTTGAGGCTTTCAGGGAAGTCCTCTAATCTTTCATGCATGTTGCCCTTCTGATTTTGTTGAGTCCTTATTTATTTTTTGGTTTATGTTTAGTGCATGTTTGTTGTTGAGTATTTTGTTGAATAGCAAAGTTTGGATCATGGGAGCCAATAGAATGCAAACTTAAACAATTTACAAAATTTAATTACAAACGGGCATAGGGATTATGAGTTCACCATAATTAGTTCGACTCAAATATTCCATCTCCTCAATTTTAACTTTAATCCCCTTTTGATTATCGAGATTCCCTATAATAGTCAATAAACCATACAAAATACCTTATCTTACATGTACTTTACGGTTTTTCCACAACAAGCTCAAAACATAACACCTTTCAGACAACTTGAATGTTCTATATTTTAGTTAGAAATATTATCCCAAATCTTGAGTTAATATTTAAAATCTATTCATTTCTTCAAGCCTTCTTTTACAACAATCATATTCATCATTTGTGCTATTTTTAGTAAGGTTATTTAGTTCTAATTTTTCATTCATTATTTTGAATTGTGCTATATAAGTTGCATTTAACCCAATTTTAGTAGTTAATTAATCAATCATTTTCTTTCTTATCATACTTGCTTTCACTATTTCACTGAGGAATAAATAGTTTATAATCTTTCTCCTTTTCTTTTCTGCAATAGTAATCTTATATACTTAATAACTTCAAAATGTGTGTTAGTTTGAAAAAAAATTGTATGGTAGTACTTGTTTGTTTGCATGAGGTTTATATTAATAGACTAGTATAGGTCGTGTGATACATGAGATTATAAAAAAAATACTAATTTAAAATTTATAAAATTTGAAAAATTTAAATATTATTTATATTAGAAAAAATACATCCAAGGTTTTGTGCAACACATTGCCTGATTTAGCATTATTTTTACACAATGAGTAATATATTATTTAATTTGTTGAAATATATGTTGCATTTGTGGAGCATCATAAATATCTTCTTATTTATCATTTAGAAAAAAATATGTTTTACTTAAAAAATAAAAGTCAAAGTTTCTCAAATAAATTTCATAGTTTATTATACAACACATACTGGCAAAAATATTCAGTTTCATTAAAATATATATGTATTTTAATTTTAATTTTTTCCTTTTTATTTTTTTTAATTTTTCAAATTTAATAAATTTAAATTTAAAAATTAATTTTTTATTTTAATTATTTATATTTTTCTATAATTTTTCAAATTCAATAAATTTCATATTTAAAAATAGTTTTTGTGTTCGAAGTCTAGCATATAATATTTTAACAAGTTTAGTCAAAATTCTAATAATACTTACTAATGTTAATCATCAACATGAAATTCGATACCATTAAATAGCCATATTAATTACCTTTAAAATTCTAATTATCATAAATTTAATTGTTAGAAAATATTATGAAAATAATGTGGGTTTGCCATGAAAGATTACAATTCAATAATCACAATAATTTGTAATCTTGTTTTCTTAGTCAATGCAATATATTGTACTATAAATAAATTAATAAATGATGATAAAAGAATATGCTAATATAAATTATGAATTAATGATAATTAGATTACATATTATGGATAATTCAATAATTTATGTAATCTTCTTTAGTTTAGATCACATCAATCTCATAGAATTTCATAAATAAGATGTGATAAATATTAAGTAAGTTGCACAAGATAGATTTTCTTTGAAAAATATCAACAATGATGTAATCTTTGAAAAAATATTTAATGCAATATTAAAATGATGTAATCTATTAATTAAACCCCATCATACGAACAACTTATACCATACCAACCAGTTTCAAACAAGCACACAGTTTTACATTTAAAAATAAGATTATAGATTTATTTATTATTGAGTGAAATAGCTTAGTGAATGTAATTAATGTTATCACATAACGTTATATAATGATGAAGATTGATAAATTGACTACTAATAGTGTCAATTCTATTTTCATTTAGCACAATCGAAAATATTAGATAGATAATAAAAACTAAACTACTAAAGAATAATCCCGATGATGAAAATTGTAAAGGCTTAGTGAAATGAATAATCTTATATGCTAACTAGAAATTTGAAAGTGTTTATTTACACAAGTAATCAATTAGGTTCAAGAGACCACATATTGTGTGTAGTCAATTATATTTTGAAATTTTAAGTAGTGTTTAGAGAGGGACAAATGGTTAAATCAATCACAAATACATATATTAATGTTTCTAAACAATCAATATCTATTCAAAACCAATTTTAATAAAATAGGTTGAAATTTTCTAATTTTGCAACTTATTTTGAGTGATTAGAGTAAGTACAATTATATTTTTCAAACATGATTTTATGTAGAGTATCTTATTTAATGGACCTTTTGAATTACATTTGAAACTGTATCATCAGTGCTATACACTTCATTTTGGAAAATATCACTTTTGTCCTGTTAGTTTCCCTTGTTTCAAAATTGGTACCCATTGTTTTCGTTTATAAAGATTTTTTAAGAAGCTTATAAACTCAACCAAACGCCTCTAATTTGTCTTTTGTTTCAATTCAATACATATAGCTTTTCTGACTCTATTTTCTTCATGTAGCTAGGATCCTGAAATTTCAAACATTTAATCATATCATACATAATAATTTTGCCTTAAATTATATCAAGAAGCATGTAGATGAGGTAAACAATTCTCAATTTTTGGGCTCCATGTTAATGGTACTAAAAATCTCCATCCTTATATTGAATTGAAACAATTAAAGTTGATGAATTATACTGCTAAGTTTTAAGTTGATGTTGTAAATGAAAATTGACCCAAAGTTCTTGATTATTTACATAATTGGCCTTATAAAAAGTCATTTTGATTATATGGTGATTCTATAGTAGAATTAATTTTTGTTGTTTTGTTGATGTGCCTTTCTATTTACCTTCTAGCGTTTTACACTATTTAAATTTTCAAGACGTAGTTGGCTACAAAGAAATATTTGGTGTCTTCAATGTATGAAACCTGATTACTAATGTGAATAAAGGCTTTCACGATTGCTAACCGCCGTTCCTTTTGTAATTATATATTTAGGTAATCATCTCATATTTGACATGGATATTAAATTTCATAGTGAGATAATGATAATAAGATAATACGATTCGATCGAGTAAGTCAACTTCAAGAAATATGATTGGATTTCAATAATAAGCGTTACGTCGTTCATATAGTGAAAATCTTGTATAGAAAATAACAATCCGTAAATTCATTGTGAACGCTATTTATATGTCCATCTCCCACGACTTCAATCAACAATTCTCACATTCACACCACTCTGTTTGAGTCTCAATCCTGTTGTTTTTCTTGAAAAAATAATTTATACTAGGTAAACAAGTGTACTTCGCGTTGCTGAAATGGAATCTACGAATTGGATTTTGAATGCTCCGATGTCAAAGGCACAAAGCATGACGTATGGCTTTCATGTGTTACTTGTTGACCATGATAGTGATGCTCATGCGTCGCTCATAGATATGTTTGAGTCACGCTCTTGCAAAGGTATATTCAACTCATATTTGAACCATTGTGTGTAGAGAAAGATGGTAGCTTTATTTTCTTGTTCAATAATTGGTTGAATTAATCGAACTTTCTATAAGTATATAGAAGTCTTCAGCAATTAATTTCTTGCATGATAACTAGTAAATTTAATGTCTTTATGTTATTCTTTTTGACATTTTTGATTAATCATAATTCTAAGGCATGCTTTGTGGTCGTACAAATGGTGATGGTGTGTAACTTGTGTAGATCTACTCTTAATTATGCACTCGGGTGTGTGAATATATACAAATTAATGATGGATCTACATCCAATGCAAACCAATCCAACCTCCATCATTTCCCATGCAACTTAAATTTGGCAAAAGAAATTTCAGCTTAGTTAAATATCATATAAGTAAAATTAATATATTAAGTATGTATGCAAATATTTATGTATGCATTTTTCGTAATAATGGTATATACATTGAAAGATTATGTTGATTGTAGACTCATTACCAGAAGTAGAATTTATTTTTCAGGTATATGATATTAATTTTGTGCTTCAATTTCTATTTCCTCATGAAGGCGTTGTCGACTATTCTGATTGATACTTGGATTTATATGCTTTCAGTGACTAATGTTAGTCTAGCCTCCAAGGCTCTATACCTTCTGTCTCAAAGACGGCCAAAGTTCGATTTGTTGATAGAAAACATTAAGTCGCCCGTCATTTCCAACATTTCCAACAGGAGCAACGTCAACCTTAAATTTGTCATCGGGCATAGAAGTTAGCCCAAAGATTTCGACCTTTTTTGTTTCAGCTAAGTTTTCATGAGAAGCTTTTAGGGAAGGCTCTCCTATGTTACGTCCAAGAACATTGTCTCCTATTGATGAATGTTGTTGAGATTTGTAGCCTAGTTTAGGCATGGACCCGTATCGTTTTGCTTTAACTGGATTGCTAGTCTTAGATGTAGCTGTTCTTGGCTTTCTCTGCTTGCGATGTTGCCAAGTTCCGCGACGACATTTCTACAAAATGTAGAATTTATTATTTTTCAGTTTATACATGAAAATTGAAAGCAAATGCCAAATGTATCAACAATTTCTTGAATTCATATTTTCAGAAAAAGAAACTGGCAACCAAACTCAATAACAAACGAACCTGAAGATGGCTTGCCACTTGCATTCTCGTAAGGCCTGGCACATTCATCAGCTCAAGGATCTGTTTTGGATAGCATCCTGTTTGCAGAAAAGGTTAAGTACATTTAACAAATTTAGTATTGATGTATATGTGCCTATGAAAGAAAATATAAAACTGATGAGCAAGTAATCATACATTAAAATTTATAAAGAAATACATACTTCCTTGTCCAAGTTTTCTAGTAGCATCCATAAACTTTTCATGAAGTTCTTCGGTCCATTCAATCCAAAGCTTACATCTGAACTTGTAACTTTCAGCATCATCTTGATTTGCAGTTTTTGAACAATCTATCTTTTTCTTTGATTTGTAGCTTTCATCTGAACCAGTACCATCACTTAAGTAGCCTCTGATAAGATATTCTTCTCCAACTCGCTCGTTCAATCTGTTGGGTGCCATCAACCCTCCGAGTGGCACATTTTCATTTTGTTTACGTAATTTCTCTCTAAGCACATGTTGCCATGCGTACTTCACTGTATCTATGGAAACAGGCTTCTTAACACATAATAAAACTCCATTTTCCATGGCTCTCTTTGCTAACTCAACATCATCTTCATCTAAGAGCACTTCAATTCAAATTATTCAATTAAACAAGAACATAACTACTTAAATGAAAAGAAAGTAGCAAATCAATAATTTGATAAGGATGGATGATAGTTAAAGCTCACAGATCACAGGTATGTCCATTTGAATAGCAGTTTGCAGAAGTTTGTATCCACATGAGTCAGGCGACTTAATGTTTTCTACCAACAAATCGAACTTGGGCTGTCTTTGAGACAGAAGGTATAGAGCCTTGGAGGCAAGTCTAGCGCTAGTCACTGAAAGCATATAAATACAAGTACCAATCAGAAATAGAAATTTAAGCAATTTGCTCATGAGCTTTTTAACAAAAATCACAAAATATTGAAGTGGTACTGTATGAAACAGAAATTAAATGTCATAAACCTGATAAATAAATTCTAATTGGCAACCATGTTACTGAAAAGAGGTTTTGTATGAAACAAAATTTGCATAAAAATAAAAAAGGAAAGATATAATCAACATTCTCTTTCAATGCATATACCATTATTACGAAAAATGCATTAAGCTGTAATTATTTAATTTAAGAGCATATATTTGGGGTTTTGATGTGATTTTCTAAGACAAATTATTTGTGATAAAAATAAGTGCACTGACACCCATGCACCTAAGTTTTAATGAAAAATACACCAAGTCTGTGAATGAGGAGATAACACAAGCATCTGGTATGATTTACATAAGTGAAATTTTTAAAATTTTCGAAAAAAAAAAGGAAAGACATTAGATGATAAATTTTGAATGAATTTCGGTGATCACAAAAATTGCAACCAGTTCAGTTACTTTTTCTCCATACAAGTGGAAAAACAGTGAAAAATATATTGAGAATATAGTTAAAACAAAAGGAGAAAGTCATTAATAAAAACTTCATAAAGAAGTGCAATCTATCTCAACCTAATATAGAATAACAAGAAGTAATCTAACATATTCAACTTCGCTTAATTTCCTCTGGTATATAGAATGAATTAATTAATATACTTAGCCAAGTATCAATTGCATGGAAAAGAATGCCTTAAAATTATGAATAATGCAGACATCTACTAATTGGCTACTGCATGCAAGGAAATGTTAAAATATTCTGATTAATCAAAACGGCAAAAGAATAACATAAAAGAATTAAATTTGTTAGTTATCATGCAAGAAATTGCTTAAGACTTCTATATACTTATAGAAATTTTGATTAATACAACCAATCATTGAACAAGAAAATAAAGCTACCATTTTTCTATACACACAATGGTTCACATATGAGTTTAATATACCTTTGCAAGACAGTGACTCAAACATATCTATGAGCGGCGCATGAGCGTCACTATCATGGTCAACAAGTAACACATGAAAGTCATACATCATGCTTTGTGCCTTTGACATTGGAGCATTCAAAATCCAATTCCTCGATTCCATTTCACCAACGCAAAGTATACTTGTTACCTAGTGTAAATTATGTTTTTTCAAGAAAACAACAGGAATGAGACTCAAACAGAATGGTGTGAATGTGAGATTTGTTGATTGAAGTCGTGGGAGATGGACATATAAATAGAGGTCCATAATAAGTTTACGGATTGGTATATTCTAAATAAGATTTTCACTATATGAAAAACTAATTCAATACGTAACGCTTATTATTGAAATCTAGTCATATTTCTTGAACTTGACTTACTCGAATCGTATTATATTATTATCACTATCTCACTATGTAATTTAATACCCATGTCAAATATGAGATGATTACTTATATATAATTACATAAATAATTACAAAAAGAACGACGGTTAACAATCGTGAAAGCGTTTATTCACATTAGTAATCAGGTTTCATATATTGAAGACACCAAATATTTCTTTGTAGCCAACTATGTTTTGAAAATTTAAATAGTATAAAACGCAAGATGGTAAAGAGAAAGGCACGTCAACAAAACAACAAAAATAATTCTACTATAGAATCACCATATAATCGAAATGACTTCTTATAAGGTCAATTATGTAAATATTTAAGAACTTTGGGTCAATTTTCATTTACAACATCAACTTAAGTGACAAATCACCATATATGTACGCATGTCTATAAGTGACAAATCACTTTGGGTTGCTGATTTGCTTAAAATAGTTTTTTGAAATATAAATTGTTAACTTTTAGAATTTAAACATAACTTCCAGATTTGTTATTGTCACTATTCTTATATTAACATTTGTTAGTACTTGTATGCATTGACATTTATCGTTGATGGATTGTGTGCAGGTTTTGGTGTTGCACAAGATGTCGCAACACCTCAGGGAAGAATTTTTGGAACTTTCTGATTAATTTTTATTTTATATTGTGTTATATATATACAATTCAAAAACCATCCTAAATATAGTGTAAAGTTTTTATGGAAAAAAAAAAGATCTAATTATGTTATTTGTTGAAAATTTCCTAGAACATATTTAAATATACAAATAATTTGATTGGGGATTGGTCCAAATTTATGTAGGATTTTGTTATCCCTTTCTAATCAAAATCAATTATTCATAAATATGGATTTCTATTAATATTTTTAATTGTTGTCTGACTGATTTTTATTTTTACTTTCTTGTAGTCAATTAAAATTTCTCTAATAATTTAGTTTTGCCTCAATATTTTCACCATTCTCTTCCTTCTTAGAAGATTCACACAACCTATACATTGCCAGAATTCTTAAATCATCAGCACAATGTGACAAACATCATAAACAAATGGAATCAAGTGTCACCTCTGTCAATGGATCAGAGTAACATTTTACACAATCACTTGAAGTGGGCCAATTGGGAAGGAGGGAACTTTCTACTTATTCACAAGCAGTGAAAGCATTTTCGAATAATCTTAGGGCCTATTTGCGAATGGAAGAAAATATAGAACATTCAAGTTGTTTTCAAAGGTGTTATATTTTGAGCTTATTGTGGAAAAACCGTGAAGTACATGTAAGATAAGGTATTTTGCATGGTTTATTGACTATTTTAGGGATCAACTGGAGAAATTAAATTAAAATTGAGGAGATGGAATATTTGACTCAAACTAATTATGGTGAACCCATAATCCCTATGCTTGTTAGTAATTGAACTTTATAAATTGTTTATTGACTCCCATGACCCAAACTTTTCTATTCAACAAAATACTCAACAACAAACATGCACTAACCATAAACCAAAAAATAACCAAGGACTCAGAAGGGCAACAAAAAAAAGAAGATATGCATGCATAAAAGATTAGAGGACTTCCCTGAAAGCCTCAAGAATTTAGGGTAGGATCTGCAAATGATTCTGGAAGAACGAGTGGCAAAGATGGTCTGATCTTGCTGATCAGCCACCTCTTTTCCATACATTATAACAAGCCTCAGCTGCAAACACCAGCGCACTTATTTCTCTCAAAAGAGGTGAAGGTAGCCCTTTGTCCTCGTGCTTGTCCTCTAACCTTTCGATGGTAATAAGTCACAAGTGAACCTAGTAAAAGCATTAGTGTGAGCATAAGAGAGTGGAGCATATTAGACAAGAATATTCAAGAATAGTTACTCCATCTGTCCCACAAACGTAGTCTGCTTCTATTTTTTCCACACTAACTAAGAAATGTACTTAATATACTTGGAAATTCATATTTTATTCTATCTAATATTGTTGATCAAAAAGATGATGAATATAGATGATTAATTCCAATGGACATAAAAGTATTGTTATATTAGCTAAAAAAAAAAAAGAAGATTTGATACACCTCCAACAAGGAAAGTGGACTACAATATTGTAGGGACAAACAAAGAAGGAAACGTGGACTATGTGTGTGGGATGGAGGGAGCATAACATAAAGATTTCTATGAAACCCACATAATAATCCATGTCTCATGATCAAACATCAAGGAAAACAACAGATGTCGTTTAAAGTGAAGGAATTAGATTAACATGCCCAAGTTAATTTTATTGCATCCATGAAAAGTTAAACTAGCTATTTGTAAGCATGCAAACACCATATGGAGATTAAATATGGCCTAAAAAGCTCATAAGAAAGGCGGGTAAGCAATTCTTAGCACATAACATTTAAGTAAGACCAGAAGGCAGATCCAGCATTAAAAGAATGAGAGTGCATGCAATAAATAATTAAGTACATGTAAATAGCGTATTATTTACTATTTAAATCCATAAAACCTCAAAACTTAAATAAAAAAATTGATATGAATATATTTTTTTTTTTTGTTTACTTCTCTTTTGAAGATTTTAATGTACAAGGACTATTATCTAATCACTTTAAAAGAATTTTGTAAATGGATTGGTCTTCATCTTAATGATATGGGCAAAAAAGAATCAACACAATAAATTGATAAACAACTAGATAAAGATTACTAGTTTGAAACTTATGATATGGGCCAAAAGATTAACAAAAAAAAAGCTATTAAACCAATTGAGCAACATCAAGACAATATCAACATTCTACAAAATCGATCATTTATGCTATTTGTAAAAATATTTGGGGTGGCTCTGTCACTGCATGAGGACATAGAAACCATCAATTCACTTAATGATCAACCCCAACAACTCCAGATAACTGTCAACCCCTGCTTATGATCATGTATGATTACTTGCTCGTCAGTTTTATATTTTCTTTCATCAATACTAAAATTTTCAAACAGGATGCTATCCAAAACAGATGCTCGAGCTGATGAATGTACCAGGCCTTACAAGAATGCAAGTTGCGAGCCATCTTCAGGTTCGTTTGTCACAAAATCAAGAAATTGTAGAAAAATATTTAGATACATTTGCTTTCATATATAGACTGCAAAACAATAAATTCTACATTTTGTAGAAATGTCGTCGCAGAACTTGGCAACATCATAAGCAGAGAAAGCCAAGTACAGCTACATCTAAGAGTAGCAATCCAGTTAAAGCAAAGCGATACGGATCCATGCCTAAACTGGGCTACAAATCTCAACAACATTCATCAATAGGAGATTATAATGAGGGTTGGGATACAATTGATTTGGATGCTATTTTCTCTGACCAGGTAATTAAGTCCGAAATCGAGTATTCTTCAATAACCTGTTGTACTTTGTAGTCTAGTTCTTCATTTTGAGTTCTTACCGTTTTGCAGGCCCCAATCGTGCTCGAGACAGGGATCGAACCATGCAATGAGACATCATCTAAAGGCCTGTAGATGGATCGGAGGAGTAATATTGTGCCAGATATGTAGTGAAAATTTAATTTGAAGCAAAAATATATAAGGTTCCATTTGGATAGAGTGATTTGAAAGGAGTGAATTTCAAATTCTCTCAAGTTGGAGTGAATTTGAAATCCACCAAAATGGCCCAAAATTAGTTCAAAATGAAAACCACAGATTTCAAATCCATATGCATCCAACACTACTGGTGGATTTGCTATCATGAGTTTCAAATCCCTCCTCAAATCCACCATGGATATATCCAAATGGACCATGGATTTTCTTGGTGATGTTCTATCTCAATTTTGTGCACTTATTTATAGACTTGTCACTACTCTCATGGCATTCACTCTTTTAAAAAATCCTTCTCAGATTCTGCAAAATAATATTCTTTCTCAAAGATAGATTTTTTGAATAAAATGCCCGGTTGTGGTTTCTTTTTTTCATTATTATCAGCATTAATGTTTTGAGATTATATTGGATTTTGTGTGAAAAAGAATAATCTAGGCTTGTATTATAAATATCTGGTGGATATTATTGATATTTTGTTTTGCAATTCATTGTATTATATTATATTCAATAAATCTTATTGTGGTGAGACCCATTTTAAATTTTTACCTTCATATAAAATTACTCAAAAACTTGCGTGAGACAGTTTCACAGATAATTTCGTGAAATTGATTATTTTTATCCACTAACCCAACCAATTTCTACAAATTTGTATGTCAGTTGGGAAGTGTGGATTGACCCGTCTCACATAAAATGATCCGTGAGACAGTCTACGTAAATATGTCTTATTCAAAATATATTCAAAGATTATGACAATTTTATATATAACCTACCTCAATTAATAGTGCAAAAGATTTAAAAATTGCAACGATGATTTCTTCAATATGATTTACTAATATTTGAATTGTGAATTGTAATTGCATGAGTAAATAAATAAATGAAGCTGATCCAGCACAACTCGACTCTCCAATTTATAGGAAAGACTATTATATTGAGAGTTTGATTTCGCCAAGATCAATAAAAACCAAGATGATGCGTTGATCACCCCGGCCCTTTCGTTTTGTTTTGTTTTGTTTTCCCCGCCCTATGTAATTTTGACATTAATTGTTTATGATCTTATAATATTCTTTCCTGAATTGAAATGAGAATTTGGACTAGTTATGTTCATTTTGCATGCTGTTGGTGGTTGTTTCTTTTTGGCTCTTAGAAAGAACTTAAAAAGAAGTGTGTTTGATTTGGATGATGGTGGGTCAGTTAATATAGTTGTGTTATGATGGGTCAGTACTGTTAATAAAAATGTGATTCGATATTGTGTTGGTTTGAATGTTGGGGTTAATAGTTTAGAAATATGTTAAAGTTAAGCAAATTCATGTCTAGTTGATGTGTTAATTTCAGACAAGGTTTGAAATTACTCTTGCTAAAAAAATTGAAATTGGAAATATTGCATAATTCGTGAAAGAGATATTGAAAAAGCATGAGAATGGTGAGGGGATCAACAAGTACTTCATGTCATAGTTCAACTAAACAAGTACTTCCGTTCAGTTTGGACGGAAAGTTGACGGAAGGTACCCAATGTGAGATTTTTTTACACGTGGGGTACCAAAATTGTTACTCGATGAAATGGGGGTACCCAGAATGAAAAAGGGGTATAGTTTGGGTACCAAAATTGTAATTTACCCTTTCGTAATTGGTGGAAACATTTGGATCGCAAATTCAAAATAAGTGTTGACCAAAAATATATGGTATTTTTGTATATGTTATATTATTAGAAGTAAAACAAGCAAAGTAATTTAAGACACAATCATCTATATTTATATACGTTGAAAATAGAATGACAAAAAAAATTCCACTCATTTCACTTACTAAATCTATATCTATACTATATATAAAAATGGAAAAGTTGGCAAAATTCATGATTTTCCATTTTAAAATGTCACATCAATGCTTGCTAATGAAAAAATTCTATAAGGGCCCGTTTGGTAGGTGTGTCGGGATTGTCAGGGACTGATAAAAAAGAAGGGATTACACTGTTCATGATTGTAAATTTATTGTTTGGTGTGGATGTTTTGTAGTAGGTTTGATTAAATATTTGTTGTTTGGTATGGATGTTTGGAGGTTTGTTAAAGTTGGTTTATTTTTTATTTGTTGTTTGGTATATGGGTTAATATGGATATAACATTTGAATTTACTAAAATAACCCCCAAACAATAAAAATATTTTAAATGGCAAATTTAAATTAAAAATATAATGAATTAAGTTCTATTATTTAATTTCCTCTAACAAAATATTATCATTACTATGTAAAATATATTTCTTTTACAGTAAATTTCATTAGTAAATTTAAACCTGATTTGGAATATTTCAATACAAAAAATTAATTATTTCACGGTAATATAATATATAATAATAATAATAATCTACAATAAAAACTTGATATATTTGCACTTGTTAAATGTGAATAAAACTATCCACCTAGGGCCAATTTCATCTCTCAACTCCAATTTCATCCCCCATATATATATATATATATATATATATATATATATATATATATATATATATAGCAGATCCTATACTCAATGCATTCTAATACAATCGTTTATTTGGTCCTCAATTGACACTTCATAAATCTGAAAATCCTCACACATGCTCAAACCGTTCATTTGGTCCTCCATTGACACTTCATAAATCTGAAAACCCTCACATGCTCCATTGATAATTTTGTCAAGAAAAGTTATCATGTAATTATTTAGAACTATTCTCAATATAATATGTTATTACTATTTATAATTATAATTCTTGTTATTAAAGTAATGAGTAGGTCTGATGTGAGACCGTCTCACAAATCTTTTTTTATAAGATGGGTCAACCCATAAACCACACTTAGCAATTCATATGGAAATATGTAGATATGAGTTCAATTCATGGGTAATAAGGATCCGTCTCACATAAACTATCCGTGAGACCGTTGTGTAAATTAATTATTTGTTGTTGTTGTTGTTGACAACTATTGTTCATTGTTAAGCAATAATTTATTTCTTTTTTAATTTTGTTAACTTAAATTTCTTAATTTCTAAAATTATTCTGATTATAAATTTTGAAGATAAAGAATATTCAAGCTATTTTTTTGTAATATATACTATCTATATATAATAATAAGGAAGTTGGTAAAATTTTCAAGAGTGACACTTGTGTGCCCCGGGGGCACGGTGCCCCCAACTTAACCTATGGTGTTATATATATACTCTACAAGTATCATATGTATACTCTTTAGGTATCATATGTTTGCTCTTACATACATATGATATCTGTAGAATATATGTATAACACCAAGAAACATAACACCTATAGAGTATATATATAACATTAAAGAACATGTGTATAAGACCTAAATTTGTGCTCCTATGTGCCACATGGTGTATAAGTTTTGTCCAATTTTCAAATCTACCATTTTCCCTTCAAAGCCATCAACCAATAGAAAAAAAAAAAAACTAAATAATTTTTAAGTAGCTTGTAGAATAAGTCATATATATATATATATATATAAAATAAAATAAGCTAAATTATATTTTACATATATGAGTAGAGATGAAATACAGTAAGCTATTATAAATGGTATGATGATATCTTAATGACATGATTCATGTATTTCACATGTATTTCATGTTTCGTAAGCTTAATTCTATTTTACTTATATTTCATGTTTCGTAATTTAGCTTTACTTTTTTACATAGTAATTAGTATGAGTATTATATTATTTAATTGTTGAATATATTTTGCATTTGTAGAGCAACATAAATATCTGTTTATTTATTTAGAAATATATATATATATATATATATATCGTTTTAGTTCAAAAATGAAAGTCAAAATTTTCATAGTTTATTTTACAACACATATTCGCAAAATCTATTCAATTTCATTAATTAAAATTTTGAATAATCTTTTTGAATCAGCTACCCTTATTTTTATTTATTTATATTTTTCTCTAAATTTTCAAATTAATTAAATTTAATATTTGTAAATTACCTTTGAATTTGATGTCTAGCTAGCATATGTTATTTCAACAAATGTAGTCGAAATTCTAATAATATTTACTACTCCCTCCAATTCTTTTTATAAGTCTTTTTAGCCTTTGGAATTATATTCAAAGTATATGTCTTTTCAATTTTTTTAACCAACAATGACCTTATGCCTTTTTCAACTTCTTCATTAATTAAATCCAAAGAATATTTATTTCCAAGTATTTATTTCCAAGTATTTAATTCAATGAAAATTTTGGAGTATTAATTAAGGCTAATTTGGGAAGAAAATTTATTTCTTAATTTTCGTGAAGGAGCTTAGGAAGACTTATAAAAAGAATTGGAGGGAGTATTGTTTATTAACAACATTAAATTCGATACCATTAAATAGCCATATTAATTACTATTTAAATTCTATTTACTATATATTTAATTTTTGAAAAATATTGTGAAAAAATGTGGGTTTTCCATGTGAAGATTAGAATTCAATAATTACAATCATTTGTAATCTTGTTTTTCTTAGTCAATGTATATATTGTACTGCAAATAAAGAAATGATGATAAAAGAATTTGCTAATAAAAATTATGATAATTAGATTACATATTATGGACAATTCAATAATTTATGTAATCTTCTTTGGTCTTGATCACATCAATCTGACAGAATTTCGTAATTAAGATGTGATAAATATTAAATAAGTTGAACAACATTGACTTTATCTTTACAAAAATCAAATAATTATAAAGAAAAGGTGATTATATAATTCGTCGTAATCTCATTGTCATAATTTATAATTTATATTAGCGAATTCTTTTATCAAAATTTGTTTCAAATTAGCATTAAATGCATTATTACAATGATGTAATCTATTAATTAAGCTCCATTCTACCAACAACTTATAGTATACCAAGTAGTTCCAAACGAGCACACAGTTTTACATTTATTAAGAAAATAATATTATAGAATTATCTATTGTTGATTGAAATAGTGAATGCAATTAACGTCATCACAAAAAGTTATATATTGGTGAGGATTGATAAATTGACTACCAATTGTATTAATTTCTATTTTTATTTGGCACAATTGAAAATATTAGATAGATAATAAAAACTAAACTACCTAAGTATAATACTTGAAGATGAAAATGACTGTTGCAAAGGAATAAATTAAAAACTTCTGGCCGCCATGTGAGGCAAAAATAGTTGAAGCTTAACAAACACTTAGTTAAATGAAAATGTGTAATGAAAAATGTAGTCTCGAGTTTATGTGATCAATCGCAATAAAATACATAGTTTGTTTATGTGATCAAGCTTAACACATTACACTTAGTTAAATGACAAAGTTTGATTTATCGAAAATAAGTCACATTAGTTTTTCAAAAAAACAACTTATAAACTTCTAGCATCTTATATTTAAATATTTTCTAAACATTATTCTCAAGGAGCTTGTAAGCTTCTTGTCTTATAAAGAATATTCTTTAATAAGCTTATAAACTCAACCAAACACCTCTAATTTATCTTTTGTTTCAATTCAACACACATATAACTTGTCCGACTCTATTTGCTTACATGTGGGATCTCGAAAATTACAAATATTTAATCATGTCATACATAATAACTTTGCCTTTATATCAAGAAGTATGTAGATGAGTTGAACAATTCTCAATTTTTGAGCTCCATGCTAATGGTACTAAAAATTTACATCCCTATTTTGATTTGAAACAATTAAAAAGTTCATGAATTATATTGCTAATTAAGTTTTAAGATGATGTTGTAAATAAAAATTGACCCAAATTTCTTGATTATTTACATAATTGTCCTTATAAAAAATTATTTTGATTGTATAGTGATTCTTTAGTAGATTTAATTTTTTTGTTTTGTTGATTTGCCTTTCTCTTTACCATCTCACTTTTTACACCATTTAAATTTTCAAAACATAATTGGCTACAAAGAAATATTTGGTGTCTTCAATGTATGAAACCCGATTACTAATGTGAATAACATTCGCTTTCACGATTGCTAACCGTCGTTCCTTTTGTAATTATTTATGTGATTATATATTTAGGTAATCATCTCATATTTGACATGGATATCAAATTCCGTAGTGAGATAATGATAATAATATAATACGATTCGAGTAAGTCAACAAGAAATATGATTAGATTTCAATAATAAGCGTTACGTATTGAATTAGTCGTTCATATAGTGAAAATCTTATATAGAAAATAACAATCCGTAAACTTATTATGACACTATTTATATGTCCATCTCCCACAACTTCAATCAACAAATCTCACATTCACATCACTCCGTTTGAGTCTCATTCCTGTTGCTTTTCTTGAAAAAAATTTTTTTAACTAGGTAAACGAGTGTACTTCTCGTTGTTGAAATGGAATCGACGAATTGGATTTTGAATGCTCCGATGTCAAAGGCACACAACATGATGTATGACTTTCATGTGTTACTTAGTGACGCTCATGCGCCGCTCATAGATCGAGTCACTCTCTTATAAAGGTATATATTAAACTCATATCTGAACCATTGTGTGTGTAGAAAAATGGTAGCTTTATTTTCTTGTTCAATGATTGGTTGAATTAATCAAAATTTCTATATATATATAGAAGTCTTAAGTAATTTATTGCATGATAACTGTTAAATTTAATGTTTTTATGTTATTCTTTTGGCATTTTGATTAATCATAATTCTAAGGCATCCCTTGTGGTCGTTGAGATGCTACAAATAGTGATGGTGTGAACTTGTGTAAATATACTCTTAATGATGCACTTGGGTGTGTGAATATATACAAATTAATAATGGATCTACATCTAATGCAAACCAATTCAACTATCATTTCCCATGCAACTTAAATTTGGCAAAAGAAATTTCAGCTTCGTTAAATATCATAATAAGTAAAATTAAGTACTCCCTCCGTCCCAGCTAACTTTGCCTACTTTCCTTTTTTGTTTGTCCCATCTAACTTTGCCAGCCAAAAAATAGCAAAGAAAAATTTCCTACATGCAAATATTTATGTAGAAAGATGGTAGCTTTATTTTGTTCTTTAGATATTGTTTTTTTTTCCTCATCAATAAAAAAACTGTATACATAATAGAATATTTAAACATTTCCTTGCATGCCGTAGCCAAATATTAGATGTTTGCATAATTCTTTACCCATTATAAATAATCATAATTTTAAGGATTCTTTTCCATGCAATCAATACTTGGCTAAGTATATTAATTAATTCATTCTATATTACCTGAGGAAATTAAGCAAAGTTGAATATATTAGATTTCTTCTTGTTATTCTATATTAGGTTGAGATAGATTGCACTTCTTTATGAAGTTTTGATTCATGACTTCCTCATTTTGTTACTACTATATTCTCAATATGTGTCAATTTTAATTGTTTTTCCACTTGTATGGAGAAAAAGTAACTGCACTGGTTGTAATTTTGCGATCACCGGAAATTCATTCCAAATTTATCTTCTTTTTGGAAAATTTATGTTCTTTTAAAATCTTCACTTAAGTAAATCATACCGGATGACTTGTTTATGCTATTGTTATCTCCTCATTCACGGACTTGCTGTATTTCATTAATACTTAGGTGCGTGGTAGTTAGTGCACTTATTTTTATGACAAATAATTTGTCTTACAAAATCACATCAAAACTGCAAATATATGCTCATAAATTAAATAATTACAGCTTGTATGTATGCATTTTCCGTAATAATGGTATATGCATTGAATTATAATGTTGATTACAGAGTGATTACCAGAAGTAGACAAGATGCATATTGTGTTTATCACTGAAGACTGTATGAAATTTTTGTTACATACAAACCTCTTTTCAAGAACATATATGGTTGCAAAAAAATATAAAGGCTGCGGCGTTGCCGATCGACTATTCTGATTGATACTTGGATTTATATGCTTTCAGTGACTAATGTTAGACTAGCCTCCAAGACTCTATACCTTCTGTCTCAAAGACGGCCAAAGAAGCCTGTTCCAATAGATAAATTTAAGGTTGACGTTGCACCTGTTGGAAATGCTGCACTTGATAAAAGCAAAGCTACTGATGAATTATTTGAGTTTTTGGATATAGATAGCATGATGCAGCTAGATTATATATAGTGAAGGTTGGGATACAATTGATTTGGATGCTATTTTCTCTGACTAGGTAATTTAGTTCGAAATCGAGTATTTCCTGAATAACCTGTTGTAGTTCTTCACTGTGAGTTCTTACCATTTTGCAGGTGTCAATCATGCTCGAGACAGGGATCGATCCCTGCAACGAGACATCATCGAAACTAAAGGCCTGTAGATGGATCGGAGGAGTAATATTGTGCCAGATATGTAGTGAAAATTTAATTTGAAGCAAATAATAGAGGGTCTAGCTAGATGAAAACATCAATTTCCATTCTGAAAAAAAAATAAATTAATTGGTGGTGATGTTTCTCAATTTTGTTCACTTATTTATAGGGGGCATTACTCTCATGGCATTCACATTTTAAAGAAATCTTTCTCAAATTCTGCTAATTATATCCTTTTCAAAGAGGGATTTTTTGAATAAAATGCCCAATCTGATTTCCTTTTTTCATCATTATCAGCATGTTTTCTGGATTATGTTGGATTTTGTGTGAAAATGAATAATCTGGGTTTGTATTATGAATATCTGGTGCATATTATTGATATTTTGTTTTGAAATTCATTGTATTATATTTTGTCCAATAGATCTGATTGTGGTGAGATCGATTTTTAATTTCTACTTTTAGAAAAAAATTACAAAAAAAATTGTGTGTGACAGTTTCGTGGAACGGATTATTTTTACCCATTAACCCAATCCATCTCCACAAATTTGTATGTCTGTGGGTTGACCTGTCTCATATAAAATGATCCGTGAGACGGCCTCACACGGAACTTACTCTATTGATGTTAGTTGATTTTTACATGTAACTAATAATTAGTATTAACATATCTAAGTATTAAAAAAAAAGTCTTTTATAACTATATTACAGGTCTAATTTTTTCATTAGTAGGAAAAAAAAAAACATTTCATTGTGAAATCGCCCTTCATTAATTATTTTTTAATCTTTTCCAAGTCAACAAAATCCTTCACGCTGCAACGTAATTAGTATATAATTCGTTGTTTGACATTTCTTGCCCTTAATTGTGAAATATGTATTATTCAAAATGTATTACAAGATTATGATAATTGTATACTGCAAAAGATTTCAAATGATTTCCAAAGTAAATTAAAATGTGAAGCTGATTACATGAATTTAGAGGTGTAGACCACCGTCCAAAAAGTTGAAGAACAATTAATAAGAAAAAGAAAAAGCAAATTATTCATAAATATTTGACCAAAAAGAAAAAAAGAAAAATTCTATATAAACCCATCCATGGCTCAATTGGAAGTACACATTGTTTTTCTTGCAAAACTGTACAATACTAAGCATATTTTTCTTGCATTTCTAAACATCACAAGTTTTAAGTTCTTGTCACACACACATATATATATATATATATAATTTCAATGGAATCCACTGCAAATAAGATTCATGTGTTGCTTGTTGAGCATGACAATGCAGCTCATGATCACATCATTAACATGTTGCAATATTTCTCTTATCAAGGTAGCTACTATATTTGTTTCCATGGCTAAATTTGTTGATCACCAATGTTTTTCTTAAAATGTCTAAGTTAACCCAATATTAAAATTTCTGATTTTGGCACTATATTATTGGGTTATGATTTCATGTCGTTTTCCAATCATGTGTCGACCAGGTTGACATAATTTTTTTTTTTCTGATTAATTGGGATAATGATTTTATGTTATTTTCCAATCATGTGTTGACCCACCAAAATGGAGGATGACATAATATTTTTTTCAAGTTATATATGTCTTAATTTGGATACAATATTTTCCTTCTCCTTTTCCTTTTCTTAATTAGTTTGAATCTTTATTAGTTTCGCCATTTAATATATATATATATATATATATATATATATGATATGTTTTAGTTCTTTATTTTATTTTAAATTAAAAACATAGTTTTGGTTCTTAATTTGATGTAATTAAATGGAAAGGTAAATACATTTATTCATACCTTAAAAGTCTTAATTTGCAAGATTAATTATTAAAGAATATTACTAACTAATTAATATTTCTCATTAGTCTAAATTAATCATAAAATTGTTATATATCATTTCATGAACTTAATTTGTCATTATAATTGCTGAGTTTGTGAGTATGTATTATATCACAATTCTTATAAAATTAATTTTTTCCAATAAATTAAAATTTGTAAGAAGAATTACTCCAACTGCATCAAATAGCTAGCTAGCAGTATAAATTAAAACTAGTGTTCGAATATCATGTGTCTACCTAGCTATATCTATCAAACATTTTGAAGTAGTGTAAATTAAAGAATTATATATGTTTTTCTTTCAGTAACTCCATTCAAGTTTGCATCGATAGCAATGTCGACCCTGTTGGAAGGAAACATCCACGTCGATCTTTTACTGACGAACATAAACTCCCCAAACTCGTTTGCGAGCCACCTCATTGAACTTGCTCTAGAAATGGACATACCTGTCATATGTAAGTGTTTCTTGACATTTATTTTTCCAATTATACATATATATATATATATCATTACACACTCATTAAATAATCAATGTGTCTACGTAAATGTCATTGAATACCAGTGATGTGTGATGCGGAGGACCCTGTAAGCACAATGAGGGCATTGGAGCAAGGAGTGTTTCTTTGCATAAAGAAGGCCGCAATGATGCAAATAATGGGGAACATTTGGCAACTCGTGTTTGTTGAAAAGCGACGTCGTTTGAGAGCAAACGAACGGAGGAATATTAATGGAGATGAAGGTGTAGTAGATCAGAATGTGAGTAGTAGTAGTAATGATATTCATGAACACAAAAAGATATCCAAAAAGAAGGCAGATTGGATTGAATGGACTCCACAACTTCATCATAAGTTCATGGCTGCTATTCTACAGCTCGGAGAAGGAAGTATGTTAACATTAATTTGCATCACATATATATATATATATATATATATATATAGTAGTATTGTGTCATCATCTTTTCTTTTCTTTTTTGCCAATTAATCTAGCTCTAAAAACTTCAATTTTCAAAATAGGATGTTTTCCCAATGATATACTTGAGTTGATGAATGTGCCGGGCCTTACGAGAATGCAAGTGGCGAGTCATCTTCAGGTATTTGATTTTAATATTAACCGAGCTATAAATTTTAAAAATTTGAATTTTAGATCATGTATATTGTACATGGAAGCTGCCAATTAATTTCTTTCTTTTTGGTGGTTATATTATTAAACTAGAATACTCCTAATAGATTTGGAAATGCTGACAATATAAATTAAATTAAATAATTATATGATGGAGAGATAAAATAGACATTACTTGAAAATATATAGGCAGAACATAAGATAATCATGCATTTATTGTAATAAAAATAATAATAGTCCTACTACCCTACCCACGCTAGACACACTTTAATCATTAATGGATATATTAAGAATTACCCACATGAACGAACAGACATTCTATCGTTTTCTTATAAGTAATATATATATATATATTTTTTTTTTGCCAGAATTGTCGCAATTCTAAGTGGCTACCACATACAGAGAGGAAAGCCAAACAAGCCAATGTGAAGAGCACTAAACCTCCAAGGCCAAGATCTTTTGGTTCCACGCCTAACAATCAAGACACGAACGATCAAGGCATCATAAATGGTGCCCAAATCGTTGCTAGTACATCGGCTCATACCATCCAAAATTCCGGTGAACCTCCAACAACGGATCCGTGGGTGGCTCACAACTTGCCGGATTTTCAACAAGTCCCAAATCCCTTTGAACTTCCAACCACGGACACGTTGGTGGTTAACAACCTGCCCGATTTTCAACAAGGGTTGGGAGTGAATTACGATGGAAGCTGGCAATCGTTCGTTCCTGTTAACTACAACGTCGACCATGGCGCGTCGACAAGTGGAGCTCATGATCAGTGGATTGAGGGTGGAATTGAGGAATTTGACATTAATGCAGGATTTGAAGGGATGGAAAATAGCTTCCATAATATATAGGTGTACGTTTTAATTAAAGTAATCCTAAGAACAACTATATATTGTCTCATTAATTGTTGCTACATTTGGAATTCAATAATTTGAACAATGATTTTCTTCTCTGTTTTTGGGATGCACTACAGAGTATTATTTATATATAAAAGTTTAACTTTCTTTGCCATTAATTAAAATGTACGTAATATTATGTATTACAATTTTTGTGATCTTCTTTTCTTAATAATCAACGTAATGATCATCATGTTGAAGTAATCTGAGATGATAAGTTGAGAAAATGAATTCTTAATTATGTAAATTTCAATACATATCAAATATAGGATGATATGTATTTGCAATCTTATTATAATATTTAGTGTATATTTCTTGTAATTAATTTCATTATTATATTTGAATAAAAAATGTATTGTAATCTTATATTCATTATTATAGTGATTTTAGCAATTTATCTCTTTAAGTGCTCGAATGACACAGATTTTGAAAAGAAGTTGCTAATTAACACGTACTAATCAGATTATATTATTTCAACTAGGATAAATTTTAGTAATCTTATTCTTTAATTCTTGTTACACAATATCAATTAAGAAAAAATTGGGACAATTTGGTATAAATATTGCTAACATGATTTGAAACTTACATCAAGTAAATTATATATT
This sequence comes from Scutellaria baicalensis, assembly GCA_005771605.1. Lineage (NCBI taxonomy): Eukaryota > Viridiplantae > Streptophyta > Magnoliopsida > Lamiales > Lamiaceae > Scutellaria > Scutellaria baicalensis. Next base: position 51,438,969 of record CM016722.1, read on the forward strand.
TCAAGACCGATTATTTTAATTATCATCTGATTCTTAAATTCATGTTATAATACAATCTCAACTAATAAATGTTTGGAGCAATTTAATTGGATATGTGAATGCCTTAAATGTGCATATGCAATACCTTAATAGTATACAAGTGATACATTAAGAGCATACAACTAATGTCTTCACTAAATGAACAACTGATACCTTAAGAGTATACAATTAATACCTTAAAAATACAACTAATGCCTTCTCTGAAAACCTTAAAATTACAAATGTTTCATCATCTAACCCCAAAATTTCCGTAAATCGCTATTTCAACATGTTTATGTAATATATAAAGTTACAACTAAAATAACTATAACGTATGACTAATATAACTTAAAGTGTGATTAATATAATCGAAATGAAATTTAAGAAGATATTAATGTCTGTTAAAAAGTGTCAAAGTACAACTAAAATTATTTAAGATATGATTAACATGACTAAAGTGTATGACTTACATAACATAAAAGAATGACTGATATAATACATGAGAGCGAGTTAGATGCAAAACCCAAATGTGTGGCGGCACATCAGAGCGTTTCGGGTCGGGTCAATTTGAGTCCAGGTTCATATTAAAGTTTGTGTGTTATAAAAAATCATAATTATTTCAATAATAAACAAAATTTTATTTACACTAATTTATAAATATTCTAATTACTAAAAATTTAAGTTAAAGTAAGGCTAGAACTATAGGCACCACACAATTTGCCTAGAGCACCACACATTTTTATTATAAAAATTAATTTTGTATGAAAAGACTAAAATAACCTTTATTAAAATATCAACTACTAAGGGCACCACACAAAAAATTAAATTTGATATGAAGTATACTAAAGGGCACCACACTCCCTCTTCTTCTCTTCAAACCTTCTTCTCCATTAACAACACTTACGAAAAAAATTTTGTGGAAAAATTTACAACAAAACTCTCACAAATTTCATCCTTTTCCCCATCAGTAAGTGAAGAAATAATCAATGGCTAGTGAAGATTCATTCGGTACAGGGTGGTACGGTTCGACGACCTCGAGGGATCTTATGCACCTATGGTAGAATGTAACCCCAGTGCGTGAGAATGTGTCCCTCACACCCGAGTATGGAGTCCAAACAACCTACAAAATTATAAAATATTCATCTGACGTCCCCCAATGTTATTACAAATAAATTGAATCGGAAAATTTTAAGAGGATCTACTTACAGAGTTAGGACTACAAGCATCTAACATCTCCCTCCAAGCAATGAGGCGATCAAGAGAACTCCCTGAAGGGGCATGTTGGGCCCAACGCATTGCCAGAGGCTCCCCTTCATTGTAATTGACATTGTGGGTGGGTCGCAACATGGGAAAATACTCGTATATCCATGCCTGCAAAAACAAAGTCAGAAGATGGAAACAAATACCCGCTAATCTACTTCACTCAAGTACTGTGAGGAAACAACAACTCAAGTACAGACAAACTTACCTCCAACAATGTCAAGTACCCGCTAATCTGCTTCACTCCATACCGAGATGCAAGCCCCAACTGTCGATACAAGTATGCTAGTGCTGCAGTGCCCCAAGCATACTTGTGTACCCTCTTGACGTGCTCCAACAGGGGAAGAAACTGGGTGGAGACTCTACTGCCGCTCTTGTCAGTAAAAATAGTACACCCGAGCACGTACAAAAGATACGCCCTAGCAGCGTAGAGTCTCTCGTCTTCATTAGGAGACGAGGCCATGGGAGAGAAGGTCTTTCGAAGCCACTCCAACCGAACTCCATATTGTCCTGTGCTTTCCTCCAACGCCTCATCCCTACTGACCCCCAACAGACGTTGAAGCACATCAGATGGTCGTTCGAGACCTGTGGCCGGTGTGACCACAACTTTTCCCTCAATTGGAAGTCCGGTGATGCAGAAGACATCGTCTAGTGTGATCGTCATCTCACCGAACGGCATATGAAAGCTATTTGTCTCTGGATGCCACCGCTCCACGAAAGCACATATTAAGGTCTTGTTGGGGTTCTTATACGAAACATGCCGGAGATCGGCAATTTTCGAACGCCTCAAAAGCCTTCGAAATTGGACTAAGTCACCCCCTGACCTCCATGACTCTAACTTTGTTGTGTGACATAAACACTTCATTATGCCACGTTCCTCACCGAACCATATCTTGGCGGCCACATGTGTCTTAAAACTTGGCAAGAGACGATGATCGCTCGGTCCACCGGGAAAAGGTCCAGTAAGTACCTCAGACTCATTCTCTCCCTGGGCCACCGGCTGGTCCTCAACTTCCTCATTCTGGTCATGCTCAAGGGGATAATAATCTGCTTCAGTTTCAACAGGAACATTTTGTGGTAGATCCTGTGGGAGATCCTGTACGAGATCCTGTGGGAAATTCTGTGGGAAATCTTGTGGGAGATCCTGTGGAGGCTCCTCATAAGCAAACGACATGGGTACGACCGCTTCTTACGTGCCCGAACATTCGCCACGTAGAACTTCTCGACGCCTTCTTTCCGAAGCAGTGGGTCTGTTCCTCCTCCAATATGTAATTCCTGAATTACAAAGAAGAATAATTAACACAACAATCAAAATAAATGGACAAGACATAAATCAGTTGTTCGGCCAGACCGGCCGCGCGCGCGCATAACTGTTCGGCCAGACCGGCCGCGCGCGCGAATAAGTGTTCGGCCAGACCGACCGCTCGCGCGCATAACTATTCGGCCAGTCCAGCCGACGGCGCATAACTGCAGGATTTTCATTCGGCAAGCTCGGCCGAACGACACATAACATACTCGGCACTGGAGGCCGTTCATTACGCTGCGAGTTCGGCCGAGGTGACCGACCATCGCACTGCGCGTTTGGCCAACCAGTGCCGCGCGACTGTTCTTCTCTACAGAATAAAATCGCCCAAATTGGCCCGAATTCATTCGTTTTTGCATACAATTTCAGCAAATTAAAGCATTAATTAAACCCTAAACCCATAACAAAAGCTAATGTACTACATCAATTTCTACCAAAATCAACTCACAAATATGCAAATTTCAAACAAAATTTTCAATGAACTAACCTTTGAAGAGTATTGATCTACTTGTTGGAGTTGGATGAGTTGGTTCCATTTTAGTCGAGCTTCGGACGAATCAACCGAAATGATGTCTTCTCCAACGGATTAATCAACCGAAATTTCACCTTACTTCTTCCTTCTTTCTCCTAAGTTCTCTCTCGTTTCTGCAATTCTTTTGATTTGTTTTTTTTTTTCACTTTTGTAAAATTGAGTAAGGGTATTATTGGTAATAAATGTGGTGCTCTTAGTAAAATTTTGAACAAGTTTAATATATTGTGTGGTGTCCTTAGAAGAAGTGGTGCCCTTGGAAATGGAAGTGGTGCCCTTAGTTCATCCCTAAAGTAATAATGATTCTAATTATCTCAAAAGTTACAACTTCTTGTTGTATATACTACTTAGTTTTCTGATCGTTAGTGTCCATCACAAAATAACTCGCCTTTCGAGTCCCAAAACGTTCTTTTTTTTTTATTTTATTTCAAGCTTTTTGAGATGTTGATTGAATCATTGGTTCTTTCTGCCTTATTTGATAAAGTGGGGCTTTTTTTTTTTTTTGGATGAATTGGGGTTGATATTCGACTGTTATCATGGCTTTCTATGCTATGATCATTCAATCCTTTTTTCGAACAGTTGGAGGGTGGCAATAAGCGAGCGATTTTGTTGTTGCTGTTGAGATGCTCATTGTCTTGGAGGTATTGTTTGGTGATTTTGGCCTATTTGCATGCAGTGTGATGATACTACACTGTTTTGGCTTGATTTCTTTGTTGCCTAATCATTCAGTACTTTTGTCGAACATGTGGTGTACACTAAGTTTTTTGCACGAGTTCTTTGAGGGTGGTGATATAAGCAAGGGTTGACAGTTATCTGGAGTTCTTGGGGTTGATCATTAAGTGAATTCATGGTTCCTATTAGTATAGTCATTCACACTTTGAATTGAACAATTGATGGATACTCAGTGTCATTCAATTTCTTTCATTCTTGTTTATAATTCTTGAGTTTGGGAGGAGTTGATTAATGTGGAGGTGTCATTTTCAATGTGAGGGGTGGCTTGTCTACGACCTCGTGATTTCGGTGCTATGTCCGTATGCAGTGACAGAGCCACCCCAAATTTTTTACAAATAGCATAAATGATCGATTTTGTAGAATGTTGATATTGTCTTGATGTTGCTCAATTGATTTAATAGCCTTTTTTTGGTTAATCTTTTGGCCCATATCATAAGTTTCAAACTAGTAATCTTTATCTAGTTGTTTATCAATCTATTGTGGTGATTCTTTTTTGCCCATATCATTAATATGAAGACCAATCCATTTACAAAATTCTTTTAAAGTGATTAGATAATAGTCCTTGTACATTAAAATCTTGAAGCGAACAAAACTAAAAAAAAATCTTGTGCTCCACTCCCTTATGCTGACACTAATGTTTTTACTAGGTTCCCTTGAGACTTATTACCATCAAAAGGTTAGAGGACAAGGGGCTACCTCCACCTCTTTAATAAGTATGCTGGTGTTTGCAGCTGAGGCTTATTGTAATTCATGGAAAAGAGGTGGGTGATTGATTCTAGGATCAGCAAATCAGACCATCTTCGTGACTCGTTCTTCCAGAATCATTCGCAGATCCTACCCTAAACTCTTGAGGCTTTCAGGGAAGTCCTCTAATCTTTCATGCATGTTGCCCTTCTGATTTTGTTGAGTCCTTATTTATTTTTTGGTTTATGTTTAGTGCATGTTTGTTGTTGAGTATTTTGTTGAATAGCAAAGTTTGGATCATGGGAGCCAATAGAATGCAAACTTAAACAATTTACAAAATTTAATTACAAACGGGCATAGGGATTATGAGTTCACCATAATTAGTTCGACTCAAATATTCCATCTCCTCAATTTTAACTTTAATCCCCTTTTGATTATCGAGACTCCCTAAAATAGTCAATAAACCATACAAAAAATACCTTATCTTACATGTACTTTACGGTTTTTCCACAACAATCTCAAAACATAACACCTTTCAGACAACTTGAATGTTCTATATTTTAGTTAGAAATATTATCCCAAAACTTGAGTTAATATTTAAAATCTATTCATTTCTTCAAGCCTTCTTTTACAACAATCATATTCATCATTTGTGCTATTTTTAGTAAGGTTATTTAGTTCTAATTTTTCATTCATTATTTTGAATTGTGCTATATAAGTTGCATTTAACCCAATTTTAGTAGTTAATTAATCAATCATTTTCTTTCTTATCATACTTGCTTTCACTATTTCACTGAGGAATAAATAGTTTATAATCTTTCTCCTTTTCTTTTCTGCAATAGTAATCTTATATACTTAATAACTTCAAAATGTGTGTTAGTTTGAAAAAAAATTGTATGGTAGTACTTGTTTGTTTGCATGAGGTTTATATTAATAGACTAGTATAGGTCGTGTGATACATGAGATTATAAAAAAAATACTAATTTAAAATTTATAAAATTTGAAAAATTTAAATATTATTTATATTAGAAAAAATACATCCAAGGTTTTGTGCAACACATTGCCTGATTTAGCATTATTTTTACACAATGAGTAATATATTATTTAATTTGTTGAAATATATGTTGCATTTGTGGAGCATCATAAATATCTTCTTATTTATCATTTAGAAAAAAAATATGTTTTACTTAAAAAATAAAAGTCAAAGTTTCTCAAATAAATTTCATAGTTTATTATACAACACATACTGGCAAAAATATTCAGTTTCATTAAAATATATATGTATTTTAATTTTAATTTTTTCCTTTTTTTTTTTAATTTTTCAAATTTAATAAATTTAAATTTAAAAATTAATTTTTTATTTTAATTATTTATATTTTTCTATAATTTTTCAAATTCAATAAATTTCATATTTAAAAATAGTTTTTGTGTTCGAAGTCTAGCATATAATATTTTAACAAGTTTAGTCAAAATTCTAATAGTACTTACTAATGTTAATCATCAACATGAAATTCGATACCATTAAATAGCTATATTAATTAACTTTAAAATTCTAATTATCATAAATTTAATTTTTAGAAAATATTATGAAAATAATGTGGGTTTGCCATGAAAGATTACAATTCAATAATCACAATAATTTGTAATCTTGTTTTCTTAGTCAATGCAATATATTGAACTATAAATAAATTAATAAATGATGATAAAAGAATATGCTAATATAAATTATGAATTAATGATAATTAGATTACATATTATGGATAATTCAATAATTTATGTAATCTTCTTTAGTTTAGATCACATCAATCTCATAGAATTTCATAAATAAGATGTGATAAATATTAAGTAAGTTGCACAAGATAGATTTTCTTTGAAAAATATCAACAATGATGTAATCTTTGAAAAAATATTTAATGCAATATTAAAATGATGTAATCTATTAATTAAACCCCATCATACAAACAACTTATACCATACCAACCAGTTTCAAACAAGCACACAATTTTACATTTAAAAATAAGATTATAGGTTTATTTATTATTGAGTGAAATGGCTTAGTGAATGTAATTAATGTCATCACATAAAGTTATATAATGATGAAAATTGATAAATTGACTATTAATAGTGTCAATTCTATTTTCATTTAGCACAATCGAAAATATTAGATAGATAATAAAAACTAAACTACTAAAGAATAATCCCGATGAAAATTGTAAAGGCTTAGTGAAATGAATAATCTTATATGCTAACTAGAAATTTGAAAGTGTTTATTTACACAAGTAATCAACTAGGTTCAAGAGACCACATATTGTGTATAGTCAATTATATTTTGAAATTTTAAGTAGCGTTTAGAGAGGGAAAAATGGTTAAATCAATCACAAATACATATATTAATGTTGCTAAACTATCAATATCTATTCAAAACCAATTTTAATAAAATAGGTTGAAATTTTCTAATTTTGCAACTTATTTTGAGTGATTAGAGTAAGTACAATTATATTTTTCAAACATAATTTTATGTAGAGCATCTTATTTAATGGACCTTTTGAATTACATTTGAAACTGTATGACTACTATACAGTATACACTACATTTTGGAAAATATCACTTTTGTCCTGTTAGTTTCCCTTATTTCAAAATTAGTACCCATTGTTTTCGTTCATAAAGATTTTTTAAGAAGCTTATAAACTCAACCAAACGCCTCTAATTTGTCTCTTGTTTCAATTCAATACATATAGCTTTTCTGACTCTATTTTCTTCATGTAGCTAGGATCCTGAAATTTCAAACATTTAATCATATCATACATAATAATTTTGCCTTAAATTATATCAAGAAGCATGTAGATGAGGTAAACAATTCTCAATTTTTGGGCTCCATGTTAATGGTACTAAAAATCTCCATCCTTATATTGAATTGAAACAATTAAAGTTGATGAATTATACTGCTAAGTTTTAAGTTGATGTTAGTAAATGAAAATTGACCAAAAGTTCTTGATTATATAAATAATTGGCCTTATAAAATGTCATTTTGATTATATGGTGATTCTATAGTAGAATTAATTTTTGTTGTTTTGTTGACGTGCCTTTCTCTTTACCTTCTCCCGTTTTACACTATTTGAATTTTCAAGACGTAGTTGGCTACAAAGAAATATTTGGTGTCTTCAATGTATGAAACTTGATTACTAATGTGAATAAAGGCTTTCACGATTGCTAATTCCGCCATTCCTTTTGTAATTATATATTTAGGTAATCATCTCATATTTGACATGGATATTAAATTTCATAGTGAGATAATGATAATAAGATAATACGATTCGATCGAGTAAGTCAACTTCAAGAAATATGATTGGATTTCAATAATAAGCGTTACGTCGTTCATATAGTGAAAATCTTGTATAGAAAATAGCAATCCGTAAACTCATTGTGAACGCTATTTATATGTCCATCTCCCACGACTTCAATCAACAATTCTCACATTCACACCACTCTGTTTGAGTCTCAATCCTGTTGTTTTTCCTGAAAAAATAATTTATACTAGGTAAACAAGTGTACTTCGCGTTGCTGAAATGGAATCTACGAATTGGATTTTGAATGCTCCGATGTCAAAGGCACAAAGCATGACGTATGGCTTTCATGTGTTACTTGTTGACCATGATAGTGACGCTCATGCGCCGCTCATAGATATGTTTGAGTCACGCTCTTGCAAAGGTATATTAAAGTCATATTTGAACCTCTGTGTTGGATAATGCATATGCATGCATGGTTGGTCGAGCACACGAAGGTTGAAGACGCGGGGTTTTGAAGAAGAGCGATTTCACAAGTCTTGCGCCTTTATTAGTTGTTAGGGTCTTTTTTGTACTTTCACAAATAAGCGCCTCTCACTTATGAAAGCGCAAGTTCTCCTTTTACGTTTTCTTCACATGTTTGTTGTTCCAGTTAGTTGCTTTCAGTTAGGAATTAGTTTTCTTGGATTCTGAGCTGATATATATACAGCTCGTCTTCTTCGCTGTATTGCATATTCATATGGAATAAAATCTGAGTTCTATCATTACTTTCTCTCTCTATATTTTCTACCTTCTTTTCATCATGGTATCTAGAGCCAATTAAGATGGCAGCTTGGCCGGCGCTGAATGTTGCTACGCGAGGGAGTGGATCTGGATCTGGATCCATTAGATCAATTGAGAATGAAGCATTTCATATATCAAATTCTGACAATCCTGGAATGATGCTGGTCTCGCATCAATTGAATGGTACGAATTATCTCTCATGGAAGACGTCGATGACTATAGCTCTAGGAGCTAAATCGAAGCTTGGTTTCATCAATGGAGTTATCACTGAGCCTGCAGAAACTGATGACACTTATGAGGTATGGAAGAGAAATGATTATATGGTTGTGTCTTGGATCTTAAATGCATTGTCAAAAGAAATTGTAGAGAGTTTTGTTTACTCGAAGAATGCAAAGGATCTATGGGAAAGGATTGCAAAACGATATGGACAATCGAATGGTCCACTTCTATACAAATTGCAGAGGGAGATTTCTAGCATAAGTCAAGGTAATGATTCTGTGATGATATATTTTTCACGCATGCAAAAGTTATGGGATCAACTGGATAATTTGAAGTCTCTTACATTTTGTGAATGTCCTATGGGTAGAAATATGGCTGATTATGAGAGACAAACAAAGCTATTGCAGTTCCTAATGGGATTAAATGAAGTATATGAACCAATAAAATCTCAGATTCTTCTTATGGAACCATTGCCTGATATTGATAAAGCTTATTCCCTATTGTTAAGAGTTGAGCAACAAAAGTCTAGTGATATCCTTTTCAATGAGGGATATGAGAGTGCTGCAATGGTGCATAGTAGGAACTCTTTTGGAAGAGGTAATGGAAGATATAATACTGGTATAAATGGTAGAGGACAAGGTGGAAGAGGTCAATCGGGTATCCAGTCTTTTGGCAGGGGTAATGGAGGTAGAACATATGTTAGAAGAACTAAAGAGGAGAAGGCTAAGCTGATCTGTCAGCATTGTTCTGGACCAGGCCATGAGATGTCGGATTGCTTCAAATTGCATGGGATTCCAGATTGGTATATCAAGTATAAAGAGCAGAGAAACAATGGAGGACATACAAATGGATATGCAAACTATTCTAACACTCTGGACAGTACACAAGACACAAATGAAGATAAGAAAACTCCAATGGCAATGGCTGATTCTATTGGTTCAACTGATATAGCAAAGATGATTCAGCAGGAGATCAAAAAGTTCTTTGGAGGAAAGGATCACAACACTGATAATGAAGGCATGGAGAGTGACTATGTTCAATTTGTGAACACTGCAGGTACATCTACACCTGTTTTTTATCCTATGTTGAATGTAGCTGATGGTGTTAGGAATGGTTCTTGGATATTAGATACTGGGGCAAGTAAGCATATGTGTTGTGATAAGTTACTCATGCATTCCATACATTCATTGCCACATCCTATATCTGTCCACTTACCAAATGGTACCATAATATCTGTTACACACACTGGAAATGTTACCATTAACCAAGATATTCTGCTGAATGATGTTCTCTACATCCCTTCTTTCAAATACAATTTGCTATCTATTCCACAGCTTGCTTATGACTCTTCTATCAGTTGCCATTTCAATTCCCAAACATGCATTTTACAGGACCATACTAAGAAGATCATTGCTATGGGAAAGATGGTAGGAAAGCTATATATACTGGAAGGATCTTCAATCAATTCTTGTTCCAATTCTGAAGTCACTTCTTGTAACTCTACATTGTATTTTTGGCATCAATCCTTAGGACATGCTCCTGTAGGTGTACTAGAACACTTGGATTTTATCAAACCCCTTTGTAATTCAGACTCTCTTTCATTAATAAAGTCTTGTACTTCTTGCTTGCAAGGAAAATTTCATAGACTTTCTTTCCATCACTCTCACACTGTTACATGTTGATCTTTGGGGTCCATGTAAGGAAAATTCAATTACCAATACTTCATATTTCTTGACAATAGTGGATGATTACAGTAGAGCTACTTGGACATACCTTCTCAAACACAAAAGCCAAGTTCCAAACATTCTTAAATCCTTCATTCATATGACATGTACTCAGTTTCAGAAGTCTATTAAAACAATTAGAAGTGATAATGGACTTGAGTTTGTCAATTCTGATTGCTCCTCTTTCTTTAAGACACTTGGAATTCTTCATCAAACCACATGCTCCTATACACCACAACAAAATGGCATTGTAGAAAGAAAACATAGATCTATCCTTAACATTGCCAGATCATTGATGTTCTCCTCTAAACTTCCAATTGATTTTTGGCCATATTCCATCCTATACTCCACTCATATCATCAATCGACTTCCATGTTCTGTCATAGGATGGCAAACTCCTTTTGAAGTGTTGCATGGTCACAAACCTGATTATGGCAACATCTATCCTTTTGGGTGCTTAGCTTACTTTGCCAATATACAGCCATCCAAATCTAAATTCTCCCCTAGGTCCATCAAATCTGTCTTTCTTGGGTTCGTTTTGGGTAAGAAGGGGTATTTGTTATATGATATTGATAAAGCCACCACCACAGTTTCTAGGGATGTTAAATTTTTCCCTACTCAGTTTCCATATCTCCATGATTCCATTTCTGATTCATCACCTGTAGTTCCTATGATTGATGAGAATTCCAGTATAGATGGTGCCCTATTTGATCATCCCATTACTCCATCACCTACCACACTTCCTTCCAAACCAACTGATCCACCTCCCAAAGTACCTGTTAGAAGAAGAAATCAACCTCTTTGGCTTAAAGACTATGTTCTTAACCATATTCCCACCATATCTTCATCCACAGATACATTCCCACACATGCATGTTGTTCTTGATCCAGCATATACTTCATACTTAAACCATGTATCTAATGTCAAAGAACCTAGTACTTATGCTGAGGCTGCTGTTCAACCTGAATGGATAAAGGCTATGAATGATGAGTTAACAGCCTTAGAGAAGAATCACACATGGGAGATCACATCTTTACCTAAGGGTAAAAAAGCTATTGGTAGCAAATGGGTGTTTAAGGTAAAGCTAAACTCTGATGGCAGTATTGAAAGGTATAAAGCCAGGCTTGTTGCCAAGGGTTTTAATCAAGTATATGGCTTGGATTACAAAGAAAGCTTCTCACCAGTTGTTAAATTGGTGACTGTGAGATTCCTCATTGCTCTTGCTACTCATAGACATTGGCCTCTCCATCAAATCGACATCAATAATGCTTTTTTACATGGTTTCTTGCATGATGAAGTTTATATGAAACCACCTGAAGGGTACAAGGGTGCGAAGTCAGGTGAAGTTTGCAAATTAACCAGGAGTTTATATGGATTAAAACAGGCCTCTAGGGAATGGAACACTGAGTTGTCTATCAAGCTTCTCAATTATGGATTTAAGCAATCAGTGCATGATCATTGCCTCTATACTTTGACTGTTGATAATCAGTTTTTGGCATTATTGGTTTATGTTGATGATATTCTGATCACAGGCTCCTTATCTTCTCTTATTCTTGATCTTAAGAAGTATTTGGATGATGCCTTTACTATCAAAGACCTTGGTTATGCAAAGTACTTTCTTGGTGTGGAAATTGCTCGAGGTAGTGATGGCACTTATCTCTGCCAGAAGAAATACATATTAGATCTTTTGCGGGATTCAAATATGGAGGATTGCAAGATTGCTTCTACACCCCTTCCTCCGGGGTTACACTTGCAAGCTGAAGATGGTGATCCTTTGACTGATTCTGACCAATATAGGAGGGTGATTGGCAAACTCCTATATCTTGCTCTCACAAGACCGGATATTACTTACTCAGTTCAGCAACTTTCACAGTTTGTTAACAATCCGCATTCATCTCATTGGTCTGCTGCTCTTCACATTCTTAGATATCTCAAGGGCACCACATCTCTTGGTCTCTTCTATTCCTCTGCACAATCTTTGGATATCTTGGCTTTCAGTGATGCTGATTGGGCTGCATGCAAAGACACTCGTCGATCCATCACTGGATATTGTGTTTTCCTCGGTTCATCCTTGATTTCATGGAAGAGCAAGAAACAGAATACCGTGTCCAAATCCACTGCCGAGGCTGAGTATCGCTCACTTAGTGCCACTGTAAGTGAGCTTGAATGGATTTCATTCTTGTGCAAGGATTTTCTCCTTCCCATTCCATTGCCGATTCCTCTTCATTGTGACAATCAAGCTGCGATCCATATTACTGCTAATCCAGTCTTCCACGAACGAACGAAGCACCTCGACATTGACTGTCATGTTGTCCGAAACAAGTTCAAAGAGGGTTTCATCACCTTGCTCCATGTATCTTCCTCCGATCAGCTAGCCGATCTCTTCACGAAGATTCTTGGTCCTGCTCGTTTTCGGTTTTTGGTGTTCAAGTTGGGAATGGTTCTCTTCTCCCCCATTCCCACTTGAGGGGGGGCTGTTGGATAATGCATATGCATGCATGGTTGGTCGAGCACACGAAGGTTGAAGACGCGGGGTTTTGAAGAAGAGCGATTTCACAAGTCTTGCGCCTTTATTAGTTGTTAGGGTCTTTTTTGTACTTTCACAAATAAGCGCCTCTCACTTATGAAAGCGCAAGTTCGCCTTTTACGTTTTCTTCACATGTTTGTTGTTCCAGTTAGTTGCTTTCAGTTAGGAATTAGTTTTCTTGGATTCTGAGCTGATATATATACAGCTCGTCTTCTTCGCTGTATTGCATATTCATATGGAATAAAATCTGAGTTCTATCATTACTTTCTCTCTCTATATTTTCTACCTTCTTTTCATCACTCTGTGTGTAGAGAAAGATGGTAGCTTTATTTTCTTGTTCAATGATTGGTTGAATTAATCAAACTTTCTATAAGTATATAGAAGTCTTCAGCAATTAATGGTGTGTAACTTGTGTAGATCTACTCTTAATTATGCACTCGGGTGTGTGAATATATGTACAAATTAATGATGGATCTAATGCAAACCAATCCGACCTCCATCATTTCCCATGCAACTTAAATTTGGCAAAAGAAATAAGTAAAATTAATATATTAAGTATGTATGCAAATATTTATGTATGCATTTTTCGTAATAATGGTATATACATTGAAAGATTATGTTGATTGTAGACTCATTACCAGAAGTAGAATTTATTTATCAGGTATATGATATTAATTTTGTGCTTCAATTTCTATTTCCTCATGAAGGCATTGTCGACTATTCTGATTGATACTTGGATTTATATGCTTTCAGTGACTAATGTTAGTCTAGCCTCCAAGGCTCTATACCTTCTGTCTCAAAGACGGCCAAAGTTCGATTTGTTGATAGAAAACATAAAGTCGCCTGACTCATGTGGATACAAACTTCTGCAAACTGCTATTCAAATGGACATACATGTGATCTGTGAGCTTTAATTTAATTTCCTTGTGAATGATTTTAAATATTGCTTATGTTCTTATTGCAATTTGTTTGATTGAATAATTTGAATTGAAGTGCTCGTAGATGAAGATGATGTTGAGTTTGCGAAGAGAGCCGTGGAAAATGGAGTTTTGTTATGTGTTAAGAAGCCTGTTTCTATAGATACAATGAAGTGCGCATGGCAACGTGTGGTAAGAGAGAAAATACGTAAACGAAATGAAAATGAGGCACTTGAAGGGTCGAAAAAGATGGATTGTTCAAAAACTGGAAATGAAGATGAAGCTGAAAGCAGCTACAAGTTGAGATGTAAGCTTTGGATTGAATGGACTGAAGAACTTCATGAAAAGTTTATGGATGCTACTAGAAAACTTGGACAAGGAAGTATGTGTTTCTTGATTAATTTTAATGATGTATGATTACTTGCTCATCAGTTTTATATTTTCTTTCATCAATACTAAATTTTTCAAAAAGGATGCTATCCAAAACAGATCCTCGAGCTGATGAATGTACCAGGCCTTACAAGAATGCAAGTTGCGAGCCATCTTCAGGTTCGTTTGTCACAAAATCAAGAAATTGTAGAAAAATATTTATTTACATTTGCTTTCATATATAGACTGGAAAACAATAAATTCTACATTTTGTAGAAATGTCGTCGCAGAACTTGGCAACATCATAAGCAGAGAAAGCCAAGTACAGCGACATCTAAGAGTAGCAATCCAGTTAAAGCAAAGCGATACGGATCCATGCCTAAACTGGGCTACAAATCTCAACAACATTCATCAATAGGAGATTATGATGAGGGTTGGGATACAATTGATTTGGATGCTATTTTCTCTGACCAGGTAATTAAGTCCGAAATCGAGTATTCTTCAATAACCTGTTGTACTTTGCTGTCTAGTTCTTCATTTTGAGTCCTTACCGTTTTGCAGGCCCCAATCATGCTCGAGACAGAGATCGAACCATGCAACGAGACATCATCTAAAGGCCTGTAGATGGATCGGAGGAGTAATATTGTGCTAGATATGTAGTGAAAATTTAATTTGGAACAAAAAATATAAGATTTCATTTGAACAGAGTGATTTGAAATTCAGAATTCAATATATCCAAATGAACCATGGATTTTCTTGGTGATGTTCTATCTCAATTATGTGCGCTTATTCAGCATAATTACTCTCGTGACATTCACTCTTATAAAAAATCTTTCTCATATTCAGCAAATAATATCCTTTTCAAAGAGGGATTTTTTTGAATAAGATGTTCAATGTGATTTCTTTTTTTCATTGTTATCAGCATTGTTTTTGAGATTACATTTGATTTTGTTTGAAAAAGAATAATATGGCTTGTATTATGAGTGTCTGATGGACATTATTGAATATTTTGTTTTGAAATTTATTGTATTATGTTATATTAAATAAATCTGATTGCTATGGGACCGATTTTTAAATCTCAACTTTTAGATATAATTATAAAAACTTACGTGAGACGGTCTGACGTATAATTTTCATGATACAAATTTTTTTTAACGCACTAATCAAACTCATTTCCACAAATTTATAAGTGAATTGCAAAGTGTGGGTTGTGAGTTGATCCATCTCACATAAAATGATGGCAAAAACTTACGTACCCCCGGTGCACTGTACCCCCAAAGGTATTATTAGTTTGGTATTAGGTATATATCCATGAGGTATTATTGGTGTATTCATAAAGTATTAGTGGTATATTCTTGAAGGTATTAGTGGTATACTCATAAGGTAATAGTTGCATATTCATAAGTATTACGTGTATAATTGAAATATATGTTTTAGTGAATGTATTATTCAAGGTATTACTTATTACATGTTAAAGTATTACTCATATTACTAAAAGTATTACAATAAGTATTTGAGGGCATGCAAGACCTACTCTAAAATGATACGTGAAACGGTCTCGCTCAAAATTCACTCAATTAATTATAGTTGTTTTCATATGTAATTAAAAATTAGTATGAGATCTTAGTATAAAAAAATAAAAAATAATGTTTTGTTTACTAATATTAGAGTTCTAATTTTTTCAATAGTAGAAAAAATATAAATTCATGGTGAAATTAGTAAATTACCCTTCATTAAATTTTTTTTAGATCTTTTCCAAGTCAACAAAATCCTTCACACTGCATAAGAACAGTTAATAAGAAAAAGAAAAGGTAAATTATTCATAAATATTAGACCAATACATTATGAAAGAATACGTAATTCTCGAGATATTTTCTTCACAAGTCGTGTTGCACCATATCAATTTTTTATAACAACGTTATTTTAATATATTTTCGTCCTTACAATTTTCTATCACGTTATCTTATTTTATTCTCTAAGTTAGAGTGACGATCAAATCACGCTAACTGAATAGATAATTTATGTTCTGCATTTGGATTTTATTCTCTAAGCTGATTTGACAAATTATGCTAACGTAGATAGATAATTTATGTTTCAGGTTCGAAAGACATTTATTAATGAAATATATTATCTAAATAATTTATTTTTTGAGTTTGGATCGATAAAATCTCATTTAATTTAGAGTAGGTCTCTTGTGATTCAGATGCATGGCATGCATCCGGGTCGGATTTGGGTCGGGGGGACCACACCTTTTTTTTTTTTTTTTTCACACATGATTTTTGAAAAAAATCACATACCAATAGGTTATGTTAGACATACATTTACGTTATGTTAGACATACCTTTAAACTATGTTAAACATACCAGTTCTGCCCAGATTTCATGTCTTGTCTTTTTTTGACTTGATTTTTGAATTTTGGCACATACCACTATGTTATGTTAGACATACTTTTATGTTATCTTAGACATACCTTTATGTATACTTAGACATACCTTTGTATATGTTAGACATACTTTTGCATATAGTTAAACATACATTTGTATATAGTTAGACTTACCTACACATGGTTGGTCTAATTAATACACAAATGCTGATTTAACTATACACAAATGTTTGTCTATTGAAGTAAATTTTGGATGAGCTTCAGCACAAGTGTTCAGCACGTGGGAGCGCATACAGGTGCGTTTTGGGCGCGTGAACGGGTCTACCCGATTACACGGATCCCAGATCCGTGCAACCAGTGCATAAAAGTTTTTGCCTTTAATTTATCTTTGAGGTGTGGACCTATAAGATCTCATTGATTGTTTTATATGTGCACACATTGCACACAGTTATTAATGAAATCTAAATAACTTAACTTTTGAATAAAATCTTATTTTTACAGATAATTTATTAATGAAATATATTATCTGTTAAACATGTTGACGTATGTGTTTAACATATGATATGATTATATCAGTGCAGTTAATAATAAGATTGTTTAGGGATATGCATCCATACGACAACAAGGTTTGAACTCACTTAGGTAATACATATTTGTTCGGTGTCACGTGTTGCCCAAGTGGGAGATTGTTGAATAAATCCAATATATGTTGGGCTTCCACGTGTCAAATTAAATGTGTGTAGTTGTCTAAAGAAAGCCCAAGTAAAACGATTCACTGAGGTTTGAGATATGACCTTATATAAGTATCATATTATTCATGAATTTCCTTGTGTAAATACCATTTGATAATTTTCAATTTGTTGAGGAATTAAAATTAAATTTTTTTTTATTATTATAATTAAAGGATTATGGTAACCAGATATTAGAATATCAAATCTTAAGCCGCATTGATAGATCTTATCAGGTTTCATAAGCTAACCCGTATCGATAGTAAGATATAAATTATTGATGTGATAAAGATATAAAACTCGCGTGCAACCGTCGCACATGCGACGGAATTCCAGATCACATACTTATAGCTGAAAAAGACATACTTATGAGTGTAAAAGACATACTTTTAAAACTCATGTTTATACCTGTAAAAATATACTTATAAAACACATACTTATAGTTGAAAAACACATACTTATACCTATAAAAGACATACTTGAATTTGGTCGCATGTGAGACAGTCTCACAAGAGACCAACTCTTATATAAATTGAGATTTTACATATGAAAATAATTTGTAAAGAAAGTAATCATGTATGTATTTTCTAACTCATATAGAGTATTCTTCTACGTATTGATATTAAGATATATATTATTGATATCTAATGTCCATTAGGAATACCAATTTTAGATTTGTAATTTATCTACAATTAGAATAAATCAACTTAAATATGTATTAGATGGATTAATGACCATTTTCATCTCAAATATCACTTTAAAATTGAATAACAATAAAAGTAGCGTTATAACGAAACATATAATGTGACATAAAAAGTAACTCAAAAAATCAACAATCGTACCTACAAAATAGCCTCAAAAATATCTTAAAATCGATATGAATTGAGATGATAAGGTATTGTTCGAAAATAATTTCAAAAAGGAGTTAATCTTATTCTAACTTTTATAGTACATTAATTCTTGAAAATATTGATATTATGATATAAATTGTTGAAATTTATCAAGAATATCAATTTTACATTTCTAATTCATTTAAACTTAGCATAAATCAACTTAAATACATATCAGAAGGATTTATGACAAATTTCAACTCAAATATAATCTGGCAATTGAATAACAATAAGAGTAGTGTTATAACAAAATATATGTTGTTATATCAAATTAATTTGAAATCGACAAGCAGCATGTAGGCTAACCTCGCGAGCATCTTAATGAGATGTAAATTGAGATTTATTGGATCTTGGTACAAGATATCAAAATAGAAAAGAATCGTATTTTGAAACTCTTGTAGTGCATAACTTTTACATGTTGACATTAGGAAAAATAAATTGATGTATCTCAAGACAAGGATCTTTACAATTTATAATTCTACTATGATTATCATGAACAAACTTAAGTATGTATTTGATGAATCGAGAATGAATTTCATTTCAAAAAGTGCTCTAGAATTAAATAATGGCAAGAGTTATGTTATAGCCAAATATATGTCGTTACGTCAAAATATAACTCGATATAACGACCTATAGAATTGTCTCAAAAACATCTTTATGGGGAATATAAACTTTAGATTTATGGATACAAAATAATCAAAATGAAAATAATTAATACTGGAATTTCATACTTAGATATGCAAACATTGAGAAAAGTATCAAGACATCTCAAGAAAACATTTTTACAATTCAACATTTTGCTATAATTAGTGTGAATTACCTTAAATATGCATAAAAGGGATTAATAATTAATTTCAATTCAAGAATCACTTGAAAGTTGTATAACGACACCAATGATGTTATAAAGTAACAAAGTAGCATTATAACGAAACACACGTTATATTCACTAACAACTCTATATCTACAACACATCTATGAGATAGTCTCGACAACATCAACATATATATCTTGAGATATTTATGTATTTCATTACACAACAGTTTTAAAAGATATTCAATAATCAATTATAAAATTTATATGCATTATTTTTTAGATTACGAACTAAATTTACTCATAACTATTAAAACTAATAATATGAATAATGAGGTCGATTCCTTACAAATAAATGGGAATGAGAGATCAATTTTCAAAGAGTTACCTCTTGTGCACATGGATTTGCAATCCGTGCAACTGATGTCGCGTGCGGGCTGGCCCGCCTAGCCCGCACCTCTTTACTTTTTTCGCGTGGTGTCGTACGCGGGCTGGCCCGTCCAGTCCGCACCTCTTTACTTTTTTCGCGTGTTTGGTCGTTACTCTCACGTTATGTTAGTATTACCTTCGTGTTATGTCAGAGTTACCTTCGCGTTATGTTAATGTGACCCATCTCCAGATTTCATATTCTTAGTTTAAAACCACTGAACTAAAATAACATAAAGGTAACACTAATATAACATGAACGTAACACTAACATAACATGAAAGTAACATTAACATAACATGAAGGTAAAAAACAATGTTAATCATACCTTCATGTTATATTAGGGTGACTCTCACGTTATATTATAGTTACCTTCATGTTATGTTAGTATTACCCTCATTAGAGTAACACTAATATAACATGAAGGTAACCCTAACATAATGAGAGTAACACTAATATAACATGAAGGTAACCTTAACATAACACGATGATATGACTGCCTGGAGCGAATATTGGTGGGTTTAAGTATACCCACCAGACGCGTGGGAGCGCGTAAGAGCGCATTGGGATACGTGGGATGGATCGATCCAGATACATGGATTTTAGATCCATATACCAATTATACAAAATATTTTGCCATTTTCAAAATGCAATATGGAGGTGAGACACTTTTTATGGATGATGACGCTGGGAGAACGTGGGTTTATATTGGAAAATAAAGTTTTTTTTCGTATTTATTAAGGAAGTCTTCTTCTTATTTAAATAAAAAAACCCCATGTCAAGTCAAATGTTATTTTCCTACAAATTTATAAACATAGCCTCTTTAAATAATTATTTAGGTTGATCGGACTCTATAAATAAAGAGTGACACTTGTGTGTCCGGGGGCACGGTGCCCCCAAATTAATCATCATATGGTGTTAAATATATACTCTATAGGTATCATGTGTATACTCTTCAGGTATCACATGTATACTCTTATAACACCAAAAACACCAAAAAACATAACACCTATAAAATATATATATATATATAACACCTGAAAAGCATGTATATAACACCTAAATCTGTGCCCCTACGTATCCCAGGGGTATATAAGTTTTGGGTGAGACTACACACACCCCATAATTTACTTTAACACACCCTATTTTTTAACAAATTAAAAACATAAATATACACTTTTGGGGTGTGTTAAATAGATTGTGGGGTGTGTATAATCTCACCCATAAGTTTTTGCCTTAAATAAAACCCTTTTTTTTTTTCTTTTGCAACACGTAAATGTGAACATGATTTTTGGGGCGTAGAGATGGTAATAGGTTGGTTGTTTTGGGATGAACTGAAACGTTACAACATTCAATTTGAGAAGTAAGTAATTCAAAATTTGAGAAGTTAATAATTCATCATTGATGACACTATTCATGCGTCCACTTTGTATTCAGAATCAAAATCCTTATCCAATATCTTACTAAATTCATGTCAACGATAATTCCTTATTACGCTAGTTACGCGTATCATTCCCAATTAGTGTTTTGATACTGCACCAAGTGTAAACGTACCCATTCGAATTCACAACATTCGATTTTTCGTCCTTCAATATTTAGCTACATATTCTGTCACATCCATTTCAAATAATAATCATAACCCTTTACATTCTACCTTTCGATTTTTTTGAAATTGTCATCGAGAGTCTCATTTTGAAAATTACGTTGATCCAGTGCATTGATTGATCTTATGTTTCATAACCTAACCCATATTGATAGATAGATAACTTAATTTCCTATAGATAAAGATAAAAATAAATAGGTAATTCTGGAGATATTTTCCTCACTAGTCGTGTTGCACCCAAGGATGAAAATATCCCGATATATCCTCGATATTTCCATTTTTTCACGTGATCGAAACAAAAATGGACTGTTACGATATATCTTCAATATTTTCATTTTTTGGTAAAAAAATAAATGAAATATAAATAATTAGAGTAAGTCTCATATGAATTAGGTGCATGGATCAGATCCATACACCCGGGTCGGATCCGGGTTAAGGCCCGCTTTTCTCTCTTTGAATAAAGGTAGGTCTATTTGAGCGAATTTGGGTGAGTTTCAGTGCGAGTTCGAGACGCGTAAGTATGCATGGAGATGCGTACACATGCGAGTGGGGTCAGACGCATGGGGTCAGATGCCTAGATATAGGGATCCTAGATCCATGCCTGATGCATAAAATTTTTTATCCAATAATTATTAGCTAAATATTAGTAAAGGATAGTTTTCAATTTTATAAAATTTCCTTAGTTTGTGCAGCCCAACAGGATTGAGCCCACTATTGAGATTATTTGCAAGCCCCTCTCTAACCTATCCGATCAGTATCTTCTCGCCCCCGCCCCGGATCACTGTCTTCTCCTCTTCTTTTAAGGTCAGGTTTCTTTATGGATTTTTATATTTATCTGTATCTATTTCACTATAATTTTATTGTGGATGTGTTTTGGGTATTCATCGTTTAATTATTGGTGGGGTTCTTTCAATTTGGATTTTAGGGTTGTTCACCTCTAAATCTATCCCAAGCTTTAAAAATTATTTGGTTTGGGAATATATTTGAGTGTGATTATTGTGATGGATTACATGGTTTTGGATATCTGGATGGAAATCCTGTCAAGAGTTGGTGTGAGAGACCTGATACGGTTGAAATCCGTTTCCAAAACCTTTCTTGACCTGATTTCCAACCTCCTTTCCAACGATGATTTCATTCGTCTCCATCTCAACAAGTCGAGTTTGAGGGCCATCTGCTACAGACTAGGTACCTACCTTTGTCTTAAACAAGAAGAATTCGGGTCGAGTTTGAGGGCCATCGAGATCAAGAGACGAGCCTACTCTGATTATCGTAAGCAGTATGGAGGAGAAGAAGTAGATGAGATGGAGACACTGTGCTATGTACGATCCTATGGAAGCTGTAACGGTTTGGTTTGTCTACTGGCCAATGATGAGAAGAACAAGTATGCAAGTGGTGCTCTGTTATGGAATCAAGCATTGCGTGAAGCAGAATTTGTACCTATAAAAAGGCCCAACAAACTTGTCTATTGCTTTTGGTTTGGGTATGATGATGATGAGTATAAACTTGTTTTAGGGACCGATTCTCACTTCCACCTCATCAGGTTATACATTGACACCGATTGTTGGAAATCATCGCGCAAAATCAAATTGGGGAGGAGAAGATATGACATAGGTGATTCCTTGGGGACCCTTGTTCATCGCACTCTGCATTGGCCCGCAGGATATGGTAAGAAGGATAGGCCCTCATATGATGGTAGGAAGCTTAAGATTTTATCATATGATTTGAGGAACGAGAGGGTTCGATGGATTTCAACACCTTATGGAGATACTCGGGATTTTCCCATGTTGGGACTAGTAGATGGTTGTCTATCAACAATGTTTGAAAAACATCGCAGCATGGAACTATGGGTAATGAAAGAATATGGTGTTCGACAATCTTGGACAAGGTTGATGGTTTTACCTTTTAATGTCGTAGGTAAGATTCGCTACCGCGTACAACCGCATCATGTTGTTGAATTACAAGATCCAGCACAACTCGACTCTCCAATTTATAGGAAAGACTATTACATTGAGAGTTTGATTTCGCCAAGATCAATAAAAACCAAGATGATGCGTTGATCACCCCGGCCCTTTCGTTTTGTTTTGTTTTGTTTTGTTTTGTTTTCCCCGCCCTATGTAATTTTGACATTAATTGTTTATGATCTTATGATATTCTTTCCTGAATTGAAATGAGAATTTGGACTAGTTATGTTCATTTTGCATGCTCTGCGCTGTTGGTGGTTGTTTCTTTTTGGCTCTTAGAACTTAAAAAGAAGTGCGGTTTCGTGCTCGTTTCGTTTGATTTGGATGATGGTGGGTCAGTTAATATAGTTGTGTTATGATGGGTCAGTACTGTTAATAAAAATGTGATTCGATATTGTGTTGGTTTGAATGTTGGGGTTAATAGTTTAGAAATATGTTAAAGTTAAGCAAATTCATGTCTAGTTGATGTGTTAATTTCAGACAAGGTTTGAAATTACTCTTACTAAAAAAATTGAAATTGGAAATATAGCATAATTCGTGAAAGAGATATTGAAAAAGCATGAGAATGGTGAGGGGATCAACAAGTACTTCATCTCATTGTGTGTGTAGAAAAATGGTAGCTTTATTTTCTTGTTCAATGATTGGTTGAATTAATAAAAATTTCTATAAATATATAGAAGTCTTAAGTAATTTATTGCATGATAACTGTTAAATTTAATGTTTTTATGTTATTCTTTTGGCATTTTGATTAATCATAATTCTAAGGCATCCCTTGTGGTCGTTGAGATGCTACAAATAGTGATGGTGTGAACTTGTGTAAATATACTCTTAATGATGCACTTGGGTGTGTGAATATATACAAATTAATAATGGATCTACATCTAATGCAAACCAATTCAACTATCATTTCCCATGCAACTTATTAAATTTGGCAAAAGAAATTTCAGCTTCGTTAAATATCATATAAGTAAAATTAAGTATAATTAAGTATGTATGCAAATATTTATGTAGAAAGATGGTAGCTTTATTTTGTTCTTTAGATATTGTTTTTTTTTTACTCATCAATTAAAAAACTGTATACATAATAGAATATTTAAACATTTCCTTGCATGCCGTAGCCAAATATTAGATGTTTGCATAATTCTTTATCCATTATAAATAATCATAATTTTAAGGATTCTTTTCCATGCAATCGATACTTGGCTAAGTATATTAATTAATTCATTCTATATTACCTGAGGAAATTAAGCAAAGTTGAATATATCAGATTTCTTTAGGGAAAATTTCTGTTCTTTTAAAATTTTCACTTATGTAAATCATACCAGATGACTTGTTTATGCTATTGTTATCTCCTCATTCACGGACTTGCTGTATTTCATTAATACTTAGGTGGTGGTTGTCAGTGCACTCATTTTTATGACAAATAATTTGTCTTACAAAATCGCATCAAAACTGCAAATATATGCTCATAAATTAAATAATTACAGCTTGTATGTATGCATTTTCCGTAATAATGGTATATGCATTGAATTATAATGTTGATTACAGACTGATTACCAGAAGTAGAAAAGATGCATATTGTGTTTATCACTGAAGACTGTATGAAATTTTTGTTACATACAAACCTCTTTTCAAGAACATATATGGTTGCAAAAAAATATAAAGGCTGCGGCGTTGCCGATCGACTATTCTGATTGATATGCTTTCAGTGACTAATGTTAGACTAGCCTCCAAGACTCTATACCTTCTGTCTCAAAGACGGCCAAAGAAGCCTGTTCCAATAGATAAATTTAAGGTTGACGTTGCACCTGTTGAATAACCTGTTGTAGTTCTTCACTGTGAGTTCTTACCATTTTGCAGGTGTCAATCATGCTCGAGACAGGGATCGATCCCTGCAACGAGACATCATCGAAACTAAAGGCCTGTAGATGGATCGGAGGAGTAATATTGTGCCAGATATGTAGTGAAAATTTAATTTGAAGCAAATAATAGAGGGTCTAGCTAGATGAAAACATCAATTTCCATTCTGAAAAAAATAAGTAATTGGTGGTGATGTTTCTCAATTTTGTGCACTTATTTATAGGGGGCATTACTCTCATGGCATTCACATTTTAAAAAAATCTTTCTCAAATTCTGCTAATTATATCCTTTTCAAAGAGGGATTTTTTGAATAAAATGCCCAATCTGATCTCCTTTTTTCATCATTATCAGCATGTTTTCTGGATTATGTTGGATTTTGTGTGAAAATGAATAATCTGGGTTTGTATTATGAATATCTGGTGCATATTATTGATATTTTGTTTTGAAATTCATTGTATTATATTTTGTCCAATAGATCTGATTGTGGTGAGATCGATTTTTAATTTCTACTTTTAGCTAAAATTACAAAAAAGCTTGTGTGTGACCGTTTCGTGGATAATTTTTGTGGAACGGATCATTTTTACCCATTAACCCAATCCATCTCCACAAATTTGTATGTTTGTGGGTTGACCCGTCTCATATAAAATGATCCGTGAGACGGCCTCAGACGAAACTTACTCTATTGATGTTAGTTGATTTTACATGTAACTAATAATTAGTATTAACATATCTAAGTATTAAAAAAAGTGTTTTATAACTATATATATTACAGGTCTGATTTTTTCATTAGTAGAAAAAAGAAAACATTTGATTGTGAAATCGCCCTTACATAAATTATTTTTCAATCTTTTCCAAGTCAACAAATCCATCACGCTGCCACGTAATTAGTATATAATTCGTTGTTTGACATTTCTTGCCCTTAATTGTGAAATATGTATTATTCAAAATGTATTCCAAGATTATGATAATTGTATACTGCAAAAGATCATTTCAAATGATCATTTCCTCAATATGATTTCCAAAGTAAATAAAAATGTGAAGCTGATTACATGAATTTAGAGGTGTAGACCACCGTCCAAAAAGTTGAAGAACAATTAATAAGAAAAAGAAAAAGCAAATTATTCATAAATATTTGACCAAAAAGAAAAAGAGAAAAATTCTATATAAACCCATCCATGGCTTAATTGGAAGTACACATTGTTTTTCTTGCAAATTAAACTGTGCAATATTAAGCATATTTTTCTAAACATCACAAGTTTTAATTAGTTCTTGTCACATATAATTTCAATGGAATCCACTGCAAATAAGATTCATGTGTTGCTTGTTGAGCATGAAAATGCAGCTCATGATCACATCATTAACATGTTGCAATATTTCTCTTATCAAGGTAGCTACTATATTTGCTTCCATGGCTAAATTTGTTCACCAATGTTTTTCTTAAAATGTCTAAGTTAACCACTATTTCTGATTTTGGCACTATATATATTATTGGGTTATGATTTTATGTTATTTTCCAATCATGTGTTGACCCACCAAAATGGAGGATGACATAATATTTTTTCAAGTTATATATGTCTTTGAATACAATATTTTCCTTCTCCTTTTCCTTTTCTTTAGTTTGAATCTTTATTAGTTTCGCCATTTAATATATATATATATATATATATATATATGATATGTTTTAGTTCTTTATTTTATTTGAAAAAAACATAGTTTTGGTTCTTAATTTGATGTAATTAAATGGAAAGGTAAATACATTTATTCATACCTTAAAATTCTTAATTTGCAAGATTAATTATTAAAGAATATTACTAACTAATTAATATTTTAGCTGATGCGCCTTTCTCATTAGTCTAAATTAATCATAAAATTGTTATATATCATTTCATGAACTTAATTTGTCATTATAATTGCTAAGTTTGTGAGTATGTATTATATCACAATTCTTATAATTTTTTTTCCAATACATTAAAATTTGTAAGAAGAATTACTCCAACTGCATCAAATAGCTAGCAGTATAAATTAAAACTGTAGTGTTCGAATATCATGTGTCTACCTAGCTATATCTATCAAACATTTTGAAGTAGTGTAAACTAAAGAATTATATATGTTTTTCTTTCAGTAACTCCATTCAAGTTTGCATCGATAGCAATGTCGACCCTGTTGGAAGGAAACATCCACGTCGATCTATTACTGACGAACATAAACTCCCCAAACTCGTTTGCGAGCCACCTCATTGAACTTGCTCTAGAAATGGACATACCTGTCATATGTAAGTGTTTCTTGACATTTATTTTTCCAATTATACATATATATATATATATATCATTACACACTCATTAAATAATCAATGTGTCTACGTAAATGTCATTGAATACCAGTGATGTGTGATGCGGAGGACCCTGTAAGCACAATGAGGGCGTTGGAGCAAGGAGTGTTTCTTTGCATAAAGAAGGCCGCAATGATGCAAATAATGGGGGACATTTGGCAACTCGTGTTTGTTGAAAAACGACGTCGTTTGAGAGCAAACGAACGGAGGAATATCAATGGAGATCAAGGTGTAGTAGATCAGAATGTGAGTAGTAGTAGTAATGATATTCATGAACACAAAAAGATATCCAAAAAGAAGGCAGATTGGATTGAATGGACTCCACAACTTCATCATAAGTTCATGGCTGCTATTCTACAGCTTGGAGAAGGAAGTATGTTAACATTAATTTGCATCATATATATATATATATATATATATATATATATATATATATTTAGTAGTATTGTGTCATCATCTTTTCTTTTCTTTTTTGCCAATTAATCTAGCTCTAAAAACTTCAATTTTCAAAATAGGATGTTTTCCCAATGATATACTTGAGTTGATGAATGTGCCGGGCCTTACGAGAATGCAAGTGGCGAGTCATCTTCAGGTATTCGATTTTAATATTAACCGAGCTATAAATTTTAAAAATTTGAATTTTAGATCATGTATATTGTACATGGAAGCCAATTAATTTCTTTCTTTTTGGTGGTTATATTATTAAACTAGAATACTCCTAATAGAATTTGGAAATGCTGACAATATAAATTAAATTAAATAATTATATGATGGAGAGATAAAATAGACATTACTTGAAAATATATAGGCAGAACATAAGATAATCATGCATTTATTGTAATAAAAATAATAATAGTCCTACTACCCTACCCACGCTAGACACACTTTAATCATTGATGGATATATTAAGAATTACCCACATGAACGAACAGACGTTCTATCGTTTTCCTTATAAGTAATATATATATTTATTTTTGTTTGCCAGAATTGTCGCAATTCTAAGTGGCTACCACATACAGAGAGGAAAGCCAAACAAGCCAATGTGAAGAGCACTAAACCTCCAAGGCCAAGATCTTTTGGTTCCACGCCTAACAATCAAGACACGAACGATCAAGGCATCATAAATGGTGCCCAAATCGTTGCTAGTACATCGGCTCATACCATCCAAAATTCCGGTGAACCTCCGACAACGGATCCGTGGGTGGCTCACAACTTGCCGGATTTTCAACAAGTCCCAAATCCCTTTGAACTTCCAACCACGGACGTGTTGGTGGTTAACAACCTGCCCGATTTTCAACAAGGGTTGGGAGTGAATTACGATGGAAGCTGGCAATCGTTCGTTCCTGTTAACTACAACGTCGACCATGGCGCGTCGACAAGTGGAGCTCATGATCAGTGGATTGAGGGTGGAATTGAGGAATTTGACATTAATGCAGGATTTGAAGGGATGGAAAATAGCTTCCATAATATATAGGTGTACGTTTTAATTAAAGTAATCCTAAGAGCAACTATATATTGTCTCATTAATAGTTGCTACATTTGGAATTCAATAATTTGAACAATGATTTTCTTCTCTGTTTTTGGGATGCACTACATATTATGGACTATTATTTATATATAAAAGTTTGACTTTCTTTGCCATGAATTAAAATGTACGTAATATCATGTATTACAATTTTTGTGATCTTCTTTTCTTAATAATCAACGTAATGATCATCATGTTGAATTAATCTGAGATGATAAGTTGAGAAAATGAATTATAAATTATGTAAATTTCAATACATATCAAATATAGGATGATATATATTGGCAATCTTATTATAATATTTATTGTATATTTCTTGTAATTAATTTCATTATTATATTTGAATAAAAAATGTATTGTACAATCTTATATTCATTATTATAGTGATTTTAGTACTTTTTCTCTTTAAGTGCTCGTATGACACAGATTTTGAAAAGAAGTTGCTAATTAGCACGTACTAATCAGATTATATTATTTCAACTAGGGTAAATTTTAGTAATCTTATTCTTTAATACTTGTTACACAATATCAATTAAGAAAAATTTGGGACAATTTGGTATAAATATTGCTAACATGATTTGAAACTTACATCAAGTAAATTATATATTTCAAGAACGATTATTTTAATTATCATCTGATTCTTAAATTCATGTTATAATACAATCTCAACTAATAAATGTTTGGAGCAATTTAATTGGATATGTGAATATTTATTGCCTTAAAATGTGCATATGCAATACCTTAATAGTATATACACAAGTAATACATTAAGAGCATACAACTAATCTATACTAAAGGAATAACCAAGAGTAACACATGTCACTCTTTGGTTAATCCTATTTAATTACATTTTATTTTTAAATCAATTCATTTAATATTTATAATTTATTGTAATAGTGCATGCATTTAATGAGATAATAATAATTAAATACCAAAATGCTAATAATTATGATTGATTGTAAATTATGAAATTGTAGACAAACATATTAATTAAAGTTGATATTTACAATTACAATAAATAATAATTAAAATTTTTGTATAATTAAATTTAAATTACATACTAAATAAATTAAAAATATCTATATTTGTATCTACCTATCTATACTTATACTAAAGGAATAACCAAGTGTGACACGTGTCACTCTCTGGTTAATCCTATTTCTCAATTATGAAATTAAAAATTAGCTTAATTTCATCATCAATTAATACATTAATTTTATATTTCTAATTTATTATAATTAATCATTTATTGAGATAATAATGATTGAGAAATAAATTGTTAATAAAATAATAATTTATCAAAACTTTTGGCAAACATTTAATTAAATGATAATTAAATTATTCTGAACAATTAAATTTAATTTATATACTAATTAAATTAAGAATTAACGATAATCGAATTTTTTTGAACAATTAAATTTAATTTACATATTAATTAAATTAAGAATTAATGATAGATAATAATTAAATTTAATTATTAATAATTATTTTCAAATTCTTAATTAATTATAAAAATATCCGTGTAATACACGGGTGTTACTCTAGTGTCTTCACTAAATGAACAACTGATATCTTAATAGTATACAATCAATACCTTAAGAGTATACAATTAATTAATATCTTAAAAATACAACTAATGCCTTCTTTGAAAACCTTAAAATTACAAATGTTTCATCATCTAACCTCAAAATTTCCGTAAATCGCTATTTCAACATGTTTATGTAATAATATAAAGTTACAACTAAAATAACTATAACGTATGACTAATATAATTTAAAATATAATTAATATAACCAAAATGAAATGTACAAAAGATATCAATGTCTGTTAAAAAGTGTCAAAGTACAACTAAAATTATTTAAAATATGATTAACATGACTAAAAATGTATGACTAACATAACATAAAAGAGTGACCGACATAATACATGAGAGCGAGTTTAGGTGCAAAACCCAAATGTGTGGCGGCACGTCAGAGCGTTTCGGGTCGGGTCAATTTGAGTCCAGGTTCATTAAAGTTTGTGTGTTGTAAAAAATCATAATTATTTCAATAATGAACAAAGTTTTATTTACACTAATTTATAAATATTCTAACTACTAAAAATTTAAATTAAAGTAATAATGATTCAAATTATCTCAAAAGTTACAACTACTTAGTTTTCTGATCGTTAGTGTCCGACACAAAATGACTCGCCTTTCGAGTCCCAAAACGTTTTATTTTTTATTTTTTATTTCAAGCTTTTTGAGATGTTGATTGAATCATTGATTCTTTCTGCCTTATTTGATAAAGTGGGACTTTTTTTTTTTTTTGGATGAATTGGGGTTGATATTCGACTGTTATCATGGCTTTCTATGCTATCATCATTCAATCCTTTTTTCGAACAGTTGGAGGGTGGCAACAAGCGAGCGATTTTGTTGTTGCTGTTGAGATGCTCATTGTCTTGGAGGTATTGTTTGGTGATTTTGGCCTATTTGCATGCAGTGTGATGATACTACACTGTTTTGGCTTGATTTCTTTGTTGCCTATCATTCAGTACTTTTGTCGAACATGTGGTGTACACTAAGTTTTTTGCACGAGTTCTTTGAGGGTGGTGATATAAGCAAGGGTTGACAGTTATCTGGAGTTCTTGGGGTTGATCATTAAGTGAATTCATGGTTCCTATTAGTATAGTTATTCACACTTTGAATTGAACAATTGATGGATACTCAGTGTCATTCAATTTCTTTCATTCTTGTTTATAATTCTTGAGTTTGGGAGGAGTTGATTAATGTGGAGGTGTCATTTTCAGTGTGAGGGGTGGCTTGTCTACGACCTCGTGATTTCAGTGCTATGTCCGTATGTAGTGACAGAGCCACCCCAATTTTTTTACAAATGATAGATTTTGTAGAATGTTGATATTGTCTTGATGTTGCTCAATTGATTTAATAGCCTTTTTTTGGTTAATCTTTTGGCCCATATCATAAGTTTCAAACTAGTAATCTTTATCTAGTTGTTTATCAATCTATTGTGGTGATTCTTTTTTGCCCATATCATTAAGATGAAGACCAATCCATTTAC
Source organism: Scutellaria baicalensis (assembly GCA_005771605.1). Lineage (NCBI taxonomy): Eukaryota > Viridiplantae > Streptophyta > Magnoliopsida > Lamiales > Lamiaceae > Scutellaria > Scutellaria baicalensis. The sequence goes on from CM016722.1 coordinate 51,470,889, forward strand.
AAAATTCTTTTAAAGTGATTAGATAGTAGTCCTTGTACATTAAAATCTTCAAAAGAGAAGTAAACAAAAAAAAAAAAAAAAATCATATCAATTTTGTTATTTAAGTTTTGAGGTTTTATCGATTTAAATAGTAAATAATACGCTATTTACATGTACTTAATTATTTATTGCACTCTCATTCTTTTAATGCTGGATGCCTTCTGGTCTTATTTAAATGTTATGTGCTAAGAATTGCTTACCCGCCTTTCTTATGAGCTTTTTAGGCCATATTTAATCTCCATATGGTGTTTGCATGCTTACAAATAGTTTAACTTTTCATGGATGCAATAAAATTAACTTGGGCATGTTAATCTAATTCCTTCACTTCAAACGACATTTGTTGTTTTCCTTGATGTTTGATCATGAGACATGGATTATTATGTGGGTTTCATAGAAATCTGTATGTTATCCTCCCTCCATCCCACACACACATAGTCCACGTTTCCTTCTTTGTTTGTCCCTACAATATTGTAGTCCACTTTCCTTGTTGGAGGTGTATCAAATCTTCTTTTTTTTTAGCTAATATAACAATACTTTTATGTCCATTGGAATTAATCATCTATATTCATCATCTTTTTGATCAACAATATTAGATAGAATAAAATATGAATTTCCAAGTATATTAAGTACATTTCTTAGTTAGTGTGGAAAAAATAGAAGCAGACTACGTTTGTGGGACAGATGGAGTAACTATTCTTGAATATTCTTGTCTAATATGCTCCACTCTCTTATGCTCACACTAATGCTTTTACTAGGTTCACTTGTGACTTATTACCATCGAAAGGTTAGAGGACAAGCACGAGGACAAAGGGCTACCTTCACCTCTTTTGAGAGAAATAAGTGCGCTGGTGTTTGCAGCTGAGGCTTGTTATAATGTATGGAAAAGAGGTGGCTGATCAGCAAGATCAGACCATCTTTGCCACTCGTTCTTCCAGAATCATTTGCAGATCCTACCCTAAATTCTTGAGGCTTTCAGGGAAGTCCTCTAATCTTTTATGCATGCATATCTTCTTTTTTTGTTGCCCTTCTGAGTCCTTGGTTATTTTTTGGTTTATGGTTAGTGCATGTTTGTTGTTGAGTATTTTGTTGAATAGAAAAGTTTGGGTCATGGGAGTCAATAAACAATTTATAAAGTTCAATTACTAACAAGCATAGGGATTATAGGTTAACCATAATTAGTTTGAGTCAAATATTCCATCTCCTCAATTTTAATTTAATTTCTCCAGTTGATCCCTAAAATAGTCAATAAACCATGCAAAATACCTTATCTTACATGTACTTCACGGTTTTTCCACAATAAGCTCAAAATATAACACCTATGAAAACAACTTGAATGTTCTATATTTTCTTCCATTCGCAAATAGGCCCTAAGATTATTCGAAAATGCTTTCACTGCTTGTGAATAAGTAGAAAGTTCCCTCCTTCCCAATTGGTCCACTTCAAGTGATTGTGTAAAATGTTACTCTGATCCATTGACTAAAATTTTATAAAAGGGCAGAATTGAAAACTATCCTTCACTAATATTTAGCTAGTAATTATTGGATAAAAAAATTTATGCATCAGGCATAAGAAGCCTGTTTCCATAGATACAGTGAAGTACGCATGGCAACATGTGCTTAGAGAGAAAATACGTAAACAAAATGAAAATGTGCCACTCGGAGGGTTGATGGCACCCAACAGATTGAACGAGCGAGTTGGAGAAGAATATCTTATCAGAGGCTACTTAAGTGATGGTACTGGTTCAGATGAAAGCTACAAATCAAAGAAAAAGATAGATTGTTCAAAAACTGCAAATCAAGATGACGCTGAAAGCTACAAGTTCAGATGTAAGCTTTGGATTGAATGGACCGAAGAACTTCATGAAAAGTTTATGGATGCTACTAGAAAACTTGGACAAGGAAGTATGTATTTCTTTATAAATTTTAATGTATGATTACTTGCTCATCGGTTTTATATTTTCTTTCATAGGCACATATACATCAATACTAAATTTGTTAAATGTACTTGACCTTTTCTGCAAACAGGATGCTATCCAGAACAGATCCTTGAGCTGATGAATGTGCCAGGCCTTACGAGAATGCAAGTGGCAAGCCATCTTCAGGTTCGTTTGTTATTGAGTTTGGTTGCCAGTTTCTTTTTCTGAAAATATGAATTCAAGAAATTGTTGATACATTTGGCATTTGCTTTCAATTTTCATGTATAAACTGAAAAATAATAAATTCTACATTTTGTAGAAATGTCGTCGCGGAACTTGGCAACATCGCAAGCAGAGAAAGCCAAGAACAGCTACATCTAAGACTAGCAATCCAGTTAAAGCAAAACGATACGGGTCCATGCCTAAACTAGGCTACAAATCTCAACAACATTCATCAATAGGAGACAATGTTCTTGGACGTAACATAGGAGAGCCTTCCCTAAAAGCTTCTCATGAAAACTTAGCTGAAACAAAAAAGGTCGAAATCTTTGGGCTAACTTCTATGCCCGATGACAAATTTAAGGTTGACGTTGCTCCTGTTGGAAATGACGAAAGCAAAGCTACTGATGAATTATTTGAGTTTATGGATATAGAAAGCATGATGCAAAGCTTTTGTGTCTCTGAGCAAGAGCAGCTAGATTATAGTGAAGGTTGGGATACAATCGATTTGGATGCTATTTTCTCTGACTAGGTAATTTAGTCCGAAATCGAGTATTTCCTGAATAACCTGATGTAGTTCTTCACTTTGAGTTCTTATTACCATTTTGCAGGCGCCAATCATGCTCGAGACAGGGATCGATCCATGCAACGAGACATCATAGAAACTAAAGGCCTGTAGATGGAGGAGTAATATTGTGCCAGATATGTAGTGAAAATTTAATTTGAAGCAAATAATAGAAGGACTAACTAGATGAAAGCATCAATTTCCATTCTTAAAAAAATAAGTAAATTAGACTTTTATTTTCTTGGTGATGTTCTATCTCAATTTTGTGCACTTATTTATAGACTTGGCATTACACTCATGACATTCACTCTTTTAGAAAATCTTTCTAAAATTCTGCAAATAATATCCTTTTCAAAGAGGGATTTTTTGAATAAAATGCGCAATGTGATTTCTTTTCTTTCATTATTATCAACATTGTTTTTGAGATTATATTGGATTTTGTGTGAAAAATAATAATCTGGGTGTGTATTATGAATATCTGGTGGATATTATGATATTTTGTTTTGAAATTCATTGTATTATATTATATCCAATAGATCTGATTGTGGTGAGACTGATTTTAAATTTCTACTTTTAGATATAATTATACAAAAACTTACATGAGATAATCTTACGGATAATTTTTGTGAGACGGACCTTTTTTACTCATTAACTCAACTTATTCCCTAAAATTTATATATGAAATGTGAAGTGTGGGTGAATTCATCTCACATAAAAAGATTCGTGAGACAGTCTTATACAAGACTCATTCAACTAATTATTATAGTTGATTTCACATGTAACTAAAAATTAGAATTGACACATCTGAGTAGGAAAAATTTAAAGATAAGCATTTTATTGATATATTACAATCCTAATTTTTCAATAGTAAAAAAACATATACATTCATGGTGAAATTGCCCTTCATTAATTTTTTTTTTAAATCTTTTCCAAGTCAACAAAATCCTTCACACTAAATCCTTCAACACTTGTTTAACATTTCATGCTCTTAATTGTAAAATATGTCTTATTCAAAATAATATTCAAGATTATGTCAATTGTATAAACTACCTCAACTAATAGTGTAAAAAATTAAAAAAATGCAGTGATGATTTCCTCAATATGATTTACTAATATTTGAACTCTGAATTATAACTACATAAGTTTAATTATCAAAAGTAAATAAATATATGAAGCTGATTACATGAATTTTGAAATTAATTCATGTAATCAGCTTCATTTATTTATTTACTCATGCAATTACAATTCACAATTCAAATATTAGTAAATCATATTGAAAAAATCATCGTTGCAATTTTTAAATCTTTTGCACTATTAATTGAGGTAGGTTATATATAAAATTGTAATAATCTTTGAATATATTTTGAATAAGACATATTTACGTAGACTGTCTCACGGGTCATTTTATGTGAGACGGGTCAATCCACACCTCCCAACTGACATACAAATTTGTAGAAATTGGTTGGATTAGTGAGTAAAAATAATCAATTTCACGAAATTATATGTGAAACTGTCTCACGCAAGTTTTTGAGTAATTTTATATGAAGGTAAAAATTTAAAATGGATCTCACCACAATCAGATTTATTGAATATAATATAATACAATGAATTGCAAAACAAAATATCAATAATATCCACCAAATATTTATAATACAAGCCTAGATTATTCTTTTTCACACAAAATCCAATATAATCTCAAAACATTAATGCTGATAATAATGAAAAAAAGAAACCACAACCGGGCATTTTATTCAAAAAATCTATCTTCGAGAAAGAATATTATTTTGCAGAATCTGAGAAGGATTTTTTTAAAAGAGTGAATGCCATGAGAGTAGTGACAAGTCTATAAATAAGTGCACAAAATTGAGATAGAACATCACCAAGAAAATCCATGGTCCATTTGGATATATCCATAGTGGATTTGAGGAGGGATTTGAAACTCATGATAGCAAATCCACCATTAGTGTTGGATGCATATGGATTTGAAATCTATGGTTTTCATTTTGAACTAATTTTGGGTCATTTTGGTGGATTTCAAATTCACTCCAACTTGAGAGAATTTGAAATTCACTCCTTTCAAATCACTCTATCCAAATGGAACCTTATATGTTTTTGCTTCAAATTAAATTTTCACTACATATCTGGCACAATATTACTCCTCCGATCCATCTACAGGCCTTTAGATGATGTCTCATTGCATGGTTCGATCCCTGTCTCGAGCACGATTGGGGCCTGCAAAACGGTAAGAACTCAAAATGAAGAACTAGACTACAAAGTACAACAGGTTATTGAAGAATACTCGATTTCGGACTTAATTACCTGGTCAGAGAAAATAGCATCCAAATCAATTGTATCCCAACCCTCATTATAATCTCCTATTGATGAATGTTGTTGAGATTTGTAGCCCAGTTTAGGCATGGATCCGTATCGCTTTGCTTTAACTGGATTGCTACTCTTAGATGTCGCTGTACTTGGCTTTCTCTGCTTATGATGTTGCCAAGTTCTGCGACGACATTTCTACAAAATGTAGAATTTATTGCTTTCCAGTCTATATATGAAAGCAAATGTATCTAAATATTTTTCTACAACACCATGTAGTCAAGCTTTTGCATATTTAATATGTCAACAATATCTTGATTTTGTGACAAACGAACCTGAAGATGGCTCGCAACTTGCATTCTTGTAAGGCCTGGTACATTCATCAGCTCGAGGATCTGTTTTGGATAGCATCCTGTTTGAAAAATTTAGTATTGATGAAAGAAAATATAAAACTGACGAGCAAGTAATCATACATCATTAAAATTAATCAAGAAACACATACTTCCTTGTCCAAGTTTTCTAGTAGCATCCATAAACTTTTCATGAAGTTCTTCAGTCCATTCAATCCAAAGCTTACATCTCAACTTGTAGCTGCTTTCAGCTTCATCTTCATTTCCAGTTTTTGAACAATCCATCTTTTTCGAATATGAGTTTAATATACCTTTGCAAGAGCGTGACTCAAACATATCTATGAGCGACGCATGAGCGTCACTATCATGGTCAACAAGTAACACATGAAAGCCATACGTCATACTTTGTGCCTTTGACATCGGAGCATTCAAAATCCAATTCGTAGATTCCATTTCAGCAACGCGAAGTACACTTGTTTACCTAGTATAAATTATTTTTTCAGGAAAAACAACAGGATTGAGACTCAAACAGAGTGGTGTGAATGTGAGAATTGTTGATTGAAGTCGTGGGAGATGGACATATAAATAGCGTTCACAATGAGTTTACGGATTGTTATTTTCTATACAAGATTTTCACTATATGAACGACATAACGCTTATTATTGAAATCCAATCATATTTCTTGAAGTTGACTTACTCGATCGAATCGTATTATCTTATTATCATTATCTCACTATGAAATTTAATATCCATGTCAAATATGAGATGATTACCTAAATATATAATTACAAAAGGAACGGCGGTTAGCAATCGTGAAAGCCTTTATTCACATTAGTAATCAGGTTTCATACATTGAAGACACCAAATATTTCTTTGTAGCCAACTACGTCTTGAAAATTTAAATAGTGTAAAACGCGAGAAGGTAAATAGAAAGGCACATCAACAAAACAACAAAAATTAATTCTACTATAGAATCACCATATAATCAAAATGAATTTTTATAAGGCAAATTATGTAAATAATCAAGAACTTTGGGTCAATTTTCATTTACAACATCAACTTAAAACTTAGCAGTATAATCCATCAACTTTAATTGTTTCAATTCAATATAAGGATGGAGATTTTTAGTACCATTAACATGGAGCCCAAAAATTGAGAATTGTTTACCTCATCTACATGCTTCTTGATATAATTTAATGCAAAATTATTATGTATGATATGATTAAATGCTTCTTTATATTTTTTCTACTATTGAAAAAATTAGAACTCTAATATTAGTAAACAAAACATTATTTTTTATTTTTTAATACTAAGATCTCATACATTACATATGAAATCAACTATAATTAATTGAGTGAATTTTGAGCGAGACCGTTTCACTTATCATTTTAGAGTAGGTCTTGCATGCCCTCAAACACTTATTGTAATACTTTTAAATAATATGAGTAATACTTTAACATGTAATAAGTAATACCTTGAATAATACATTCACTAAAACATATATTTCAATTATACACGTAATACTTTATGAATATGCAACTAATACCTTATGAGTATACCACTAATACCTTCAAGAATATACCACTAATACCTTATGAATACACCAATAATACCTCATGGATATATACCTAATACCAAACTAATAATACTTTTGGGGGTACCGTGCACCGGGGGTACGCAAGTTTTTGCCATCATTTTATGTGAGATGGATCAACTCACAACCCACACTTACAACCCACACTTTGCAATTCACTTATAAATTTGTGGAAATGAGTTTGATTAGTGCGTTAAAAAAAATCTGTATCATGAAAATTATACGTCAGACCGTCTCACATAAGTTTTTTATAATTATATCTAAAAGTTGAGATTTAAAAATCGGTCCCATAGCAATCAGATTTATTTAATATAACATAATACAATAAATTTCAAAACAAAATATTCAATAATGTCCATCAGACACTCATAATACAAGCCATATTATTCTTTTTCAAACAAAATCAAATGTAATCTCAAAAACAATGCTGATAACAATGAAAAAAAGAAATCACATTGAACATCTTATTCAAAAAAATCCCTCTTTGAAAAGGATATTATTTGCTGAATATGAGAAAGATTTTTTATAAGAGTGAATGTCACGAGAGTAGTGTCAAGTCTATAAATAAGCGCACATAATTGAGATAGAACATCACCAAGAAAATCCATTGTTCATTTGGATATATTGAATTCTGAATTTCAAATCACTCTATTCAAATGAAATCTTATATTTTTTGTTTCAAATTAAATTTTCACTACATATCTAGCACAATATTACTCCTCCGATCCATCTACAGGCCTTTAGATGATGTCTCGTTGCATGGTTCGATCTCTGTCTCGAGCATGATTGGGGCCTGCAAAACGGTATGGACTCAAAATGAAGAACTAGACAGCAAAGTACAACAGGTTATTGAAGAATACTCGATTTCGGACTTAATTACCTGGTCAGAGAAAATAGCATCCAAATCAATTGTATCCCAACCCTCATCATAATCTCCTATTGATGAATGTTGTTGAGACTTGTAGCCCAGTTTAGGCATGGATCCGTATCGCTTTGTTTTAACTGGATTGCTACTCTTAGATGTAGCTCTTCTTAGCTTCCTCTGCTCACGATGTTGCCAAGTTCCGCGACGACATCTCTACAAAATGTAGAATTTATTGTTTTCCAGTCTATATATGAAAGCAAATGTATCTAAATATTTTTCTACAATTTCTTGATTTTGTGACAAACGAACCTGAAGATGGCTCGCAACTTGCATTCTCGTGAGGCCTGGCACATTCATCAGCTCGAGAATCTGTTTTGGATAGCATCCTGTTTGAAAATTTTAGTATTGATGAAAGAAAATATAAAACTGATGAGCAAGTAATCATACATCATTAAAATTAATCAAGAAACACATACTTCCTTGTCCAAGTTTTCTAGTAGCATCCATAAACTTTTCATGAAGTTCTTCAGTCCATTCAATCCAAAGCTTACATCTCAACTTGCAGCTTTCAGCTTCATCTTCATTTCCGGGTTTTGAACAATCCATCTTTTTCGACCCTTCAAGTGCCTCATTTTTATTTCGTTTACGTATTTTCTCTCTTACCACACGTTGCCATGCGCACTTCATTGTATCTATTGAAACAGGCTTCTTAACACATAATAAAACTCCATTTTCCAAAGCTCTCTTCGCAAACTCAACATCATCTTCATCAACGAGCACTTCAATTCAAATTATTCAATCAAACAAATTGCAATAAGAACATAAGCAATATTTAAAATCATTCACAAGGAAATTAAATTAAAGCTCACAGATCACATGTATGTCCATTTGAATAGCAGTTTGCAGAAGTTTGTATCCACACAAGTCGGGCGACTTAATGTTTTCTATCAACAAATCAAACTTTGGCCGTCTTTGAGACAGAAGGTATAGAGCCTTGGAGCCTAGACTAACATTAGTCACTGAAAGCATATAAATCCAAGTATCAATCAGAATAGTCGACAACGCCTTCATGAGGAAATAGAAATTGAAGCACAAAATTAATATCATATACCTGATATAAATTCTACTTCTGGTAATGAGTCTACAATCAACATAATCTTTCAATGTATATACCATTATTACGAAAAATGCATACATACTTAATATATTAATTTTACTTATTTCTTTTGCCAAATTTAAGTTGCATGGGAAATGATGGAGGTTGGATTGGTTTGCATTAGATGTAGATCCATCATTAATTTGTACATATATTCACACACCCGAGTGCATAATTAAGAGTAGATCTACACAAGTTACACACCATCACCATTTGTACAACCACAAAGCATGCCTTAGAATTATGATTAATCAAAAATGTCAAAAAGAATAACATAAAGACATTAAATTTATTAGTTATCATGCAAGAAATTAATTGCTGAAGACTTCTATATACTTATAGAAAGTTTGATTAATTCAACCAATCATTGAACAAGAAAATAAAGCTACCATCTTTCTCTACACACAGTGGTTCAAATATGACTTTAATATACCTTTGCAAGAGCGTGACTCAAACATATCTATGAGCGGCGCATGAGCGTCGCTATCATGGTCAACAAGTAACACATGAAAGCCATACGTCATGCTTTGTGCCTTTGACATCGGAGCATTCAAAATCCAATTCGTAGATTCCATTTCAGCAACGCGAAGTACACTTGTTTACCTAGTATAAATTATTTTTTCAGGAAAAACAACAGGATTGAGACTCAAACAGAGTGGTGTGAATGTGAGAATTGTTGATTGAAGTCGTGGGAGATGGACATATAAATAGCGTTCACAATGAGTTTACGGATTGTTATTTTCTATACAAGATTTTCACTATATGAACGACATAACGCTTATTATTGAAATCCAATCATATTTCTTGAAGTTGACTTACTCGATCGAATCGTATTATCTTATTATCATTATCTCACTATGAAATTTAATATCCATGTCAAATATGAGATGATTACCTAAATATATAATTACAAAAGGAACGGCGGTTAGCAATCGTGAAAGCCTTTATTCACATTAGTAATCAGGTTTCATACATTGAAGACACCAAATATTTCTTTGTAGCCAACTACGTCTTGAAAATTTAAATAGTGTAAAACGCGAGAAGGTAAATAGAAAGGCACATCAACAAAACAACAAAAATTAATTCTACTATAGAATCACCATATAATCAAAATGAATTTTTATAAGGCAAATTATGTAAATAATCAAGAACTTTGGGTCAATTTTCATTTACAACATCAACTTAAAACTTAGCAGTATAATCCATCAACTTTAATTGTTTCAATTCAATATAAGGATGGAGATTTTTAGTACCATTAACATGGAGCCCAAAAATTGAGAATTGTTTACCTCATCTACATGCTTCTTGATATAATTTAATGCAAAATTATTATGTATGATATGATTAAATGTTTGAAATTTCAGGATCCTAGCTACATGAAGAAAACAGAGTCAGAAAAGCTATATGTATTGAATTGAAACAAAAGACAAATTAGAGGCGTTTGGTTGAGTTTATAAGCTTCTTAAAAAATCTTTATAAACGAAAACAATGGGTACCAATTTTGAAACAAGGGAAACTAACAGGACAAAAGTGATATTTTCCAAAATGTAGTGTATAGCACTGATGATACAGTTTCAAATGTAATTCAAAAGGTCCATTAAATAAGATACTCTACATAAAATCATGTTTGAAAAATATAATTGTACTTACTCTAATCACTCAAAATAAGTTGCAAAATTAGACAATTTCAACCTATTTTATTAAAATTGGTTTTGAATAGATATTGATTGTTTAGCAACATTAATATATGTATTTGTGATTGATTTAACCATTTGTCCCTCTCTAAACGCTACTTAAAATTTCAAAATATAATTGACTATACACAATATGTGGTCTCTTGAACCTAGTTGATTACTTGTGTAAATAAACACTTTCAAATTTCTAGTTAGCATATCGGATTATTCATTTCACTAAGCCTTTACAATTTTCATCAGGATTATTCTTTAGTAGTTTAGTTTTTATTATCTATCTAATATTTTCGATTGTGCTAAATGAAAATAGAATTGACACTATTAGTAGTCAATTTATCAATCTTCATCATTATATAACTTTATGTGATAACATTAATTACATTCACTAAGCTATTTCACTCAATAATAAATAAATCTATAATCTTATTTTTAAATGTAAAACTGTGTGCTTGTTTGAAACTGGTTGGTATGGTATAAGTTGTTCATATGATGGGGTTTAATTAATAGATCATTACATCATTGTAATATTGCATTAAATATTTTTTCAAAGATTACATCATTGTTGATATTTTTCAAAGAAAAATCTATCTTGTGCAACTTACTTAATATTTATCACATCTTATTTATGAAATTCTATGAGATTGATGTGTTCTAAACTAAAGAAGATTACATAAATTATTGAATTATCCATAATATGTAATCTAATTATCATTAACTCATAATTTATATTAGCAAATTCTTTTATCATAATTTTATTTATTTATAGTACAATATATTGCATTGACTAAGAAAACAAGATTACAAATTATTGTGAATATTATTGAATTGTAATCTTTCATGGCAAACCCACATTATTTTCATAATATTTTCTAAAAATTAAATTTATGATAATTAGAATTTTTTTTCAAACTGACACACATTTTGAAGTTATTAAGAATATAAGATTACTATTTCAGAAAAGAAAAGGAGAAAGATTATAAACTATTTATTCCTCAGTGAAATAGTGAAAGCAAGTATGATAAGAAAGAAAATGAATGATTAATTAACTACTAAAATTGGGTTAAATGCAACTTATATAGCACAATTCAAAATAATGAATGAAAAATTAGAACTAAATAACCTTACTAAAAATAGCACAAATGATGAATATGATTGTTGTAAAAGAAGGCTTGAAGAAATGAATAGATTTTAAATGTTAACTCAAGTTTTGGGATAATATTTCTAACTAAAGAATTGGTTAGGCTGGAAATCATAATAACATGATTAATTAAAGTGTAACTCAAGGTTAACAAGTCTAGCTTCTTTTTATTTTTATTTTTTTTCCCTCGAAAATACAGATAAGATGTAAGGAATAATGACTAGAATCTTTAAATAATGAATGTATAAAATATGAAAATGTATCAATTATTTAAACGAATAATTAAATTTTAATGACAATAAACTATTTGAAGAAATTATTTAAACGAATAATTAAATTTTAATGACAAAAAATTTGATCTACAGTTCCATCTTCTTCCTTCAACCAAACTTCTTGTCTTCCCACCTACCAGAAAAACCCCTCCAACACTTCTTCCTCACCCCATTCTAGGTTGTTCATATATTTATCATATATATAATAATATAGAGAGAGATCCTAACATGCATATAAAACAGTCATATATATAAATATATACTTGTAAGTATATGTAATTGTCCATGTCCACATGACATAAAAGTATATATATATATGTATGTAAGAATGCATTGTGTATACATATATATATATATATATATATAGCAAAGTATATGTTTATATGTATCTCTATGAGTGACAAATCATCTTGGGGTGCTGATTTGCTTAAAATAGTTTTTTGAAATATAACTCGTTAACTTTTAGAATTTAAACATAATTTCCAGATTTATTATTGTCATTATTGTTATATTAACGTTTCTTAGTACTTGTATGCATTGACATTTATGATTAAAGGATTGTGTGCAGGTTTTGCTGTTGCACAGGATGTCATGTCGCAACACCTCAAGGAAGAATTTTTGGAACTTTCTGATTAATTTCATTATTTCATAATGTTCATGTTTTATACAATTAAGAATTCACAAGCAGCGAATGCATTTTCAAATAATATAAGGGCCTATTTGCAGATGGAAGAAAATATAGAACATTCAAGTTGTCTTGAAAGGTGTTATGTTTTGAGCTTGTTGTGGAAAAACCGTAAGGTACATGTAAGATAAGGTATTTTGTATGGTTTATTGACTATTTTAGGGAGTCTCGATAATCAAAAGGGGATTAAAATTAAAATCGAGGAGATGGAATATTTGAGTCGAACTAATTATGGTGAACTCATAATCCCTATGCCCGTTTGTAATTAAATTTTGTAAATTGTTTAAGTTTGCATTCTATTGGCTCCCATGATCCAAACTTTGCTATTCAACAAAATACTCAACAACAAACATGCAATAAACATAAACCAAAAAATAAATAAGGACTCAACAAAATCAGAAGGGCAACATGCATGAAAGATTAGAGGACTTCCCTGAAAGCCTCAAGAGTTTAGGGTAGGATCTGCGAATGATTCTGGAAGAACGAGTCGTGAAGATGGTCTGATTTGCTGATCCTAGAATCAACCACCCACCTCTTTTCCATAAATTACAATAAGCCTCAGCTGCAAACACCATCATACTTATTAAAGAGGTGGAGGTAGCCCCTTGTCCTCTAACCTGGTAATAAGTCTCAAGGGAACCTAGTAAAAACATTAGTGTCAGCACAAGGGAGTGGAGCAGAAGATTTTTTTTAGTTTTGTTTGCTTCAAGATTTTAATGTACAAGGACTATTATCTAATCACTTTAAAAGAATTTTGTAAATGGATTGGTCTTCATCTTAAAGATATGGGCAAAAAAAGAATCACCACAATAAATTGATGAACAACTAGATGGTGGTTACTAGTTTGAAACTTATGATATGGGCCAAAAGATTAACCAAAAAAAGGCTATTAAATCAATTGAGCAACATCAAGACAATATCAACATTCTACAAAATCGATCATTTATGCTATTTGTAAAAAATTTGGGGTGGCTCTGTCACTGCTTACGGACATAGCACCGAAATCACGAGGTCGTAGACAAGTCACCCCTCACACTGAAAATGACCCCTCCACATTAATCAACTCCTCCCAAACTCAAGAATTATAAACAAGAATGAAAGAAATTGAATGACACTGAGTATCCATCAATTGTTCAATCCAAAGTGTGAATAACAATACTAATACCATGAATTCACTTAATGATCAACCCCAAGAACTCCAGATAACTGTCAACCCTTGCTAACTCCAGATAACTATCATCACCCTCAAAGAACTCATGCAAAAAAACTTAGTGTACACCACATGTTCGACAAAAGTACTGAATGATAAGCCACAAAGAAATCAAGCCAAAACAGTTTAGTATCATCACACTGCATGCAAATAGGCCAAAATCACCAAACAATACCTCTAAGACAATGAGCATCTCAACAGCAACAACTAAATCGCTCGCTTATTGCCACCCTCCAACTGTTCGAAAAAAGGATTGAATGATCATAGCATAGAAAGCCATGATAACAGTCGAATATCAACCCCAATTCATCCAAAAAAAAAAAAAAGCCCCACTTTATCAAATAAGAATCAATGATTCAATCAACATCTCAAAAAGCTTGAAATAAAAAATAAAAAAAAGAACGTTTTGGGACTCGAAAGGCGAGTCATTTTGTGTTGGACACTAACGACCAGAAAACTAAGTAGTATATACAACAAGAAGTTGTAACTTTTGAGATAATTAGAATCATTATTACTTTAACTTAAATTTTTAGTAATTAGAATAATTATAAATTAGTGTAAATAAAATTTTGTTTATTATTGAAATAATTATGATTTTTTATAACACAAACTTTAATATGAACCTAGACTCAAATTCACCCGACCCGAAACGCTCTGACGTGCCGCCACACATTTGGGCTTTGCTTCTAACTCGCTCTCATGTATTATGTCAGTCATTCTTTTATGTTATGTAAGTCATACACTTTAGTCATGTTAATCATATCTTAAATAATTTTAGTTGTACTTTGACACTTTTTAACAGACATTGATATCTTCTTAAATTTCATTTCGGTTATATTAATCATACTTTAAGTTATATTAGTCATACGTTATAGTTATTTTAGTTGTAACTTTATATATTACATAAACATGTTGAAATAGCGATTTACGGAAATTTTGAGGTTAGATGATGAAACATTTGTAATTTTAAGGTTTTCAGAGAAGGCATTAGTTGTATTTTTAAGGTATTAATTGTATACTCTTAAGGTATCAGTTGTTCATTTAGTGAAGACATTAGTTGTATGCTCTTAATGTATCACTTGTATACTATTAAGGTACTGCATATGCATCTTTAAGGCAATAAATATTCACATATCCAATTAAATTGCTCCAAACATTTATTAGTTGAGATTGTATTATAACATGAATTTAAGAATCAGATGATAATTAAAATAATCGTTCTGAAATATATAATTTACTTGATGTAAGTTTCAAATCATGTTAGCAATATTTATACCAAATTGTCCCAATTTCTTTTTAATTGATACTGTGTAACAAGAATTAAAGAATAAGATTACTAAAATTTATCCTAGTTGAAATAATATAATCTGATTACTACGTGTTAATTAGCAACTTTTTTTTCAAAATTTGTGTCATTCGAGCACTTAAAGAGATAAAGTGCTAAAATCACTATAATAATGAATATAAGATTACAATACATTTTTTATTCAAATATAATAATGAAATTAATTACAAGAAATATACACTAAATATTATAATAAGATTGCAAATATATATCATCCTATTTGATATGTATTGAAATTTACATAATTTATAATTCATTTTCTCAACTTATCATCTCAGATTACTTCAACATGATGATCATTACGTTGATTATTAAGAAAAGAAGATCACAAAAATTGTAATACATAATATTACGTACATTTTAATTAATGGCAAAGAAAGTCAAACTTATATATATAAATAATACTCCATAATATGTAGTGCATCCCAAAAACAGAGAAGAAAATCATTGTTCAAACACTAAAACTTGTGTACTAAGATCCGTACCCCCAATACCGACCCGACCCGCTCCATATACAATTCGGATCTATTATAAATAACAATACTTAGCGGTTTTTTTATGGTTTTGAGTTTCTTCTTCGCGTTTCCATTCTCCTGCACTCTTCTTCTATCTTTCTCAACTTTTTTGCTTCGATTTCGTCTCCTTAAAGTTTGTTTTGGGGTTGATTTTCTGTTTTCGTTGAAGAATATCGGTGCTTTGGAAGTATTTTCAGCCGTATTTCATTCTTCGGTTTGGTGGTAAGTATTTTTGTGCATGCGATGATTTTTTTTTGTTTAGATTGTTTGCAGTACTTATAATCGAGTATTTATTTGTTTATTTTGTTCGTTTGCACTCGATTTGTTTGTTTTTGTGTTTGTGTGTTTGAATTTCTAGGGTTTTTTTCAGTTCTTTTGTTCTATGTTTTGATTATCTTCTCTAGTTTTGTAGTTTATGTAAAATCTGTAGTTTAATGTTACGTAGCGCAAAAAATGTTGTTCTGTAGTTCTCCAACATTGTGTAATATAGGTCTTTATACATATATGTGTACATGCAGGGCATATATCAAGAGATGTAGAGTGTGTTGTGTACTGAGTTGATGAATATGCTCTGGATAATGCTGAATATGCCTGATCTTTATTATGTGAAGCTTCGCTCTGTTTTTCAAGTTTAATACTGTGATTAACTTTTAGCTTTGTTTTGATTTTGATGCTAGTGATTTGTTCTTTTTCTGTGTTTTTATTGGAAACTCAGTAAAATATAAGAATGAAGTTTTTTAGAGTTCAAATGGAGTGCATCTGGTTTATATGCATCTGGGTTATATGAAATCTGGTATTACAACTATGCCTTAAGGGTATTACAGTTATATACATATGGTATTACAACTATGTCTTAAGGGTATTATTATATGATTTTATTTTTTTTGTTTAGATTGTTTGCAGTACTTATAATCGAGTATTTGTTTGTTTATTTTGTTCTTCTGCACTTGATTTGTTTGTTTTTGTGTTTGTGTGTTTGAATTTCTAGAGTTTTTTTTTAGTTCTTTTGTTCTATGTTTTGATTGTCTTCTCTAGTTTTGTAGTTTATGTAAAATCTGTAGTTTAATGTTACGTAGCGCAAAAAATGTTGTTCTGTAGTTCTCCAACATTGTGTTGTGTACTGAGTTGATGAATATGCTCTGGATAATGCTGAATATGCCTGATCTTTATTATGTGAAGCTTCGCTCTGTTTTTCAAGTTTAATACTGTGATTAACTTTTAGCTTTGTTTTGATTTTGATGCTAGTGATTTGTTCTTTTTCTGTGTTTTTATTGGAAACTCAGTAAAATATAAGAATGAAGTTTTTTAGAGTTCAAATGGAGTGCATCTGGTTTATATGCATCTGGGTTATATGAAATCTGGTATTACAACTATGCCTTAAGAGTATTACAGTTATATACATATGGTATTACAACTATGTCTTAAGGGTATTATTATATGATTTTATTTTTTTTTGTTTAGATTGTTTGCAGTACTTATAATCGAGTATTTGTTTGTTTATTTTGTTCTTCTGCACTTGATTTGTTTGTTTTTGTGTTTGTGTGTTTGAATTTCTAGAGTTTTTTTTTAGTTCTTTTGTTCTATGTTTTGATTGTCTTCTCTAGTTTTGTAGTTTATGTAAAATCTGTAGTTTAATGTTTGTATGTTTATAAACTGTAATACTTTTAGTTTGTTTATTGTAGAAAGATGGATAATATAAGCAAAAAAGGGTTGAAGAGGAAGGTAATTGTTACTGATGAAGCTGCAATTCGTGGGAAAAGAGGAAGTTTGCATAAGAGAGCTAATGTTAGCGGGTTGGATTTGACAATTTCTGATGCTCCTGCTAATAGGTATTATACTTACATTGATGTGTTACATCTTTTAGTTCTAGGTATCATATGTTTTACTTTAAAGAACTGAAGATGATCCGATCAAGTGTTTTGTATGAAGAAACCATAAGACAAAAGAAATTGATAGAAAAAGGTTTAGAGGCTGTTTTAGTTAATGTACATACATGTATTACATATATACCTTTATGGTATCACATATATACATATAGAGTATTACATGTTTACCTCTATGGTATTGCATTTATACTCTAGAGTATTACATATGTATCTTAATGGTATTACATATATATACATAGGGTATTACATGTATACATTTATGGTATTACATATATGCACATAAGGTATCATATATGTACTTGTTTTATTATGCATTTTTTATAATTTTTGTAGTGTGAAGAAGATTGCAAAGGAAAAGGTTGTTGAGAAGAAAGGCCAAGTTAGACTGAAGAAAAAAAAGAATGATGAAGATATATTTCAGGAGGATGTTGTTCATTTGAAAAGGTACTTATATGTTTTGGTATTATGTATTTAGAACAATTTTCAGTATCTATTAAGGGTATTTTTTATATTTACATGAATTAATGTATATATATCATATTATTTTTGCAGCATGTTTATTACTCAGTGTAGGCCTAATGGTCTATTTGATCTTGTGAAATCTTTGAATGACAAGCAGAAAGAAGATGTTAGAAATATTGGATTCGGTGGGTTGTTACATTTAAATTTTAGAAAATGCAATATGAAGATGATGAGGTGGTTAGTTGGAGGTTTTAATTGCAAGAGTAGGATGCTTAAAATTGATAGTCATCGACGCTTTGCTGTTACAGCGGACGATGTTTATGATGTTTTTATGATACCTAGGAATGAAGGTTGTAGTGTTCCAAAACATGTTAGGGGTGACAATATCCCTAACATGTTAGAGAGGTTAGGTGAGTTGTATGGAATTGGTTCAAGATCTCCGTTACGAGCACTTGCTGATGTGATGCAGACACGTTTGCTTGATGGAGGCGATGATTTTAAAAGGATTTTTATTTTGTATGCAATGTCTTCTTTTTTGACTCCGTCAGCAAACCGTCTTTTAAATATGAGTGTTATTGAGTCTGTTGTAGATGTTAGTATGATTCGAAGGTATGACTGGTGCACATATGTTTTGGAAAAGCTGTGTGATGCTGTTGATTCATTCAAGAGGAATGATCAAACAAAAAATGTTTGTGGCTGCGTTGTGTTGCTCCAAATTTTGTATTTTCAAAGGATGAAATGGCAGGGGGTTGCTGCACCTAAGACATTGCCTCTCATCCAACATTGGAGTGATGAGAAAATTTCAAGAAGATGTCAAGAGGAGGTTTCTGCTGGCTGCTTTGGCGAAGAAGGAGAGCTTATTCTCAAGGGTTACCCTATTTCATCAATGGTTAAGGTTGCTGGAATGGATATTGAGGGTGAATGTCAGAAGGAGAAAGAAGTGGTGGATGATGGAATTCATTTGAAGAGTGATCAACGTTCAAGTGGACAGAAAAAGATATGTTTTGATTTACCGGAAGGAGAGCCGGATGATGAAGAAATTGAGAGGACTGCAAAAGATGTACGTGTTTTTTTAAAATAGTAAGTAATTTTTGACATTGTAGTGTTATTTTGTTTAAAAGTTTTTTTTTTCAGGAAATACACGAGGCATTTCTGTGCTACAAAAGAGACATTTCTATTGTGTCCAATCATCATATGTCAAAGCTGCTGAACATGAAGAAAAAAATGGAAAGTAATCAAGCAGGCAGCCCCACAACTGAAATGTCGGATTCATCACAGAAGTTCTTTTCAGATGAAAAGTTCCACAAATATATTGATGATGTTGTAGAGAATTTTTTGAAGATGAAGAAGTTAGCTGCTGAAATGCCCTCATTCGAGCTCTTGACACCAGAACCTCCACAGTACAAAGAATCAATTGATGATCCAGTGCAAGAACATACTTCTGATGAGGACATCCCTTCAGAGAAAGAGTTGAATGATGCAATGGATTCTGTTGGTTTGAAAAGCAAAAATGCAGAGGAGGCTGGAGATTTTTGGAGCATCAATGAAGATATAGGATATTTGTCTGAGTTTTTTGTGCATTCAATGCACATTTTTGAGTCAATGGATCAGAAACACAAAGAGATTGTAGACTACTGCTGCTATGAAGATGGATCTGTCAACTGTAATAAGTAAGTTTATTTTATCTGATTTTTTATATATATACTGGTGTTACATGCATGTATTAAAGGTATTACATGTATACATATAGGGTATTACAACAATGCCTAAAGGGTATTGCTTGTTTATATGTATGGTATTACAGTTATATACATATGAGGTATTACAATCATGCATTAAGGGTATTGCATGTATAACTGTATGGTATTACAATCATGCATTAAGGGTATTGCATGTATTAACTGTATGGTATTACGATGGTACATTAAGGGTATTGCATGTATAACTGTATGGTATTACAATGGTACATATACGGTATTACAACTATGTTTTAAGGGTATTGCATGTATTAACATTACAATTATATACATATGGGGTATTTTGTGTATTGCATGTATAACATTATGGTATTACAGTTAGATATATAGGGTATTATATGTTATCCTTAAGGGTATGACAAGTAGATATATAGTTTGTTACATATATAGTTGTATGGTATTACATAAATGTTTTCTTCATTACTTAATATGCTCCATTTTATTATTAATACAGAAGTATTTTTTCTTTCTTTTTTTTTTTGCAGTGAAAGATTGTTTCAAAATGGTTAT